>JAYKTQ010000431.1:0-47836 GCA_036010785.1 Ammospiza maritima maritima
CATTAATTTTCCCATTAATTTCCCCATTAATTGCCCCATTAATTGCCCCATTGATTGCCCCATTTATTGCCCCCATTAATTACCCCCACATTAATTAATTGCCCCGTTAATTGCCCCCATCCAGCTGTTAATACCCCACACCCGGTTCACGGTGCAGATCGGGCGTACCCATTAATTTCCCCATTAATTTCCCCATTAATTTCCCCATTAATTTCCCCATTAATTACCCCATTGATTGCCCCATTTATTGCCCCCATTAATTACCCCCACATTAATTAATTGCCCCGTTAATTGCCCCCATCCAGCTGTTAATACCCCACACCCGGTTCACGGTGCAGATCGGGCGTACCCATTAATTTCCCCATTAATTTCCCCATTAATTTCCCCATTAATTTCCCCATTAATTACCCCATTGATTGCCCCATTTATTGCCCCCATTAATTACCCCCTCATGAATTAATTGCCCCGTTAATTGCCCCCACAGCTGTTAATACCCCACACCCGGTTCACGGTGCAGATCGGGGCCCTCGCCCGGCGCTTCCTGCTCAACCCCGGGGGGTCTTTGACCGGGTAAGGGGGGGGCAAATTGTGGGTCTGGGGGCTTCAATTGGGTCTGGGGGCTTCAATGGGGTCTGGGGGCTTCAATGGGGCAATAATGGGGGGCACTTTGGGGGGCACATTTAGGGGTATGGAGGCTTCAGTGGGGCACGTTATGGGTCTGGGGGCTTCAGTGGGTCTGGGGGCTTCAATGGGGTCTGGGGGCTTCAATTGGGTCTGGGGGCTTCAATGGGTCTGGGGGCTTCAATGGGGTCTGGGGGCTTCAGTGGGGTCTGGGGGCTTTAATGGGGTCTGTGGGCTTCAGTGGGGTCTGGGGGCTTTAATGGGGTCTGGGGGCTTCAATTGGGTCTGGGGGCTTCAATAGGGTCTGGGGGCTTCAGTGGGGTCTGGGGGCTTTAATGGGGTCTGGGGGCTTCAATTGGGTCTGGGGGCTTCAATAGGGTCTGGGGGCTTCAGTGGGGTCTGGGGCTTTAATGGGGTCTGGGGGCTTCAATTGGGTCTGGGGGCTTCAATGGGGCAATAATGGGGGGCACATTGGGGGGCACATTTAGGGGTATGGAGGCTTCAGTGGGGCAAATTGTGGGTCTGGGGGCTTCAGTGGGGTCTGGGGGCTTCCATGGGGCACATTGTGGGTCTGGGGGCTTCGATGGGGCAATAATGGGGGGCACATTTGGGGTATTGGGGGGTCTGGGGGCTTCAATGGGGCCCATTGTGGGTCTGGGGGCTTCAATGGGGCAATACTGGGGGGCACATTGGGGGTATTGGGGGTCTGGGGGCTTCAATGGGGCCCTGTGGGTCTGGGGCTTCCATGGGGTAATAATGGGGGGAATTGGGGGGCACTGTGGGTCTGGGGGCTTCAGTGAGGTCTGGGGGCTTCCATGGGGCACATTGTGGGTCTGGGGGCTTCAGTTGGGTCTGGGGACTTCCATGGGGCACATTGTGGGTCTGGGGGCTTCGATGGGGTAATAATGGGGGGGTATTGGGGGGTATTGGGGGCACAGGGGGCACCGGGGGTCTGGGGGCTTCAATTGGGTCTGGGGGGGCACATTGAGGGGTCAGTGGGGTCTGGGGCTTCCGTGGGGCACATTGTGGGTCTGGGGGCTTCGATGGGGTAAAGGGGGGGTATTGGGGGGCACAGGGGGCACCGTGGGTCTGGGGGCTTCCATGGGGCACTGGGGGGGTATTGGGGGGCACAGGGGTATTGGGGGGTCTGGGGGCTTCAGAGGGGTCTGGGGGCTTCCATGGGGCACTGGGGGGGTATTGGGGGGCACAGGGGTATTGGGGGGTCTGGGGGCTTCAGAGGGGTCTGGGGGCTTCCATGGGGTAAAGGGGGGGTATTGGGGGGCACAGGGGGCACTGTGGGTCTGGGGGCTTCAATGAGGCACTAATGGGGGGCACATTTGGGGTATTGGGGGGTCTGGGGCTTCCATGGGGCACATTGTGGGTCTGGGGGCTTCAGTTGGGTCTGGGGGGCACAGGGGGCACCTTGTGGGTCTGGGGGCTTCAATGGGGCACTAATGGGGGCACCGGGGGTATTGGGGGGGTATTGGGGGGCACAGGGGGGCACATTGTGGGTCTGGGGGCTTCAATTGGGTCTGGGGGCTTCAGTGGGGCACTGGGGGGGGCACTGGGGGGGGCGGGATTTGGGGCACAATTGGGGCATTTTGGGTGGGAAACGCGGGAATTTTGTGGGGTTTGGGCGGGAATTTCGGGGTTTTGGGCGGGAATTTCGGGGTTTTGGGCGGGAATTTCGGGGTTTTGGGCGGGAATTCTGTGGGGTTTGGGCGGGAATTTCGGGGTTTTGGGCGGGAATTCTGCGGGGTTTGGGCGGGAATTTCGGGGTTTTGGTGACGCTGCGGTGGCATTTTGGTGTCCCCTCGATGTCCCCACGGTGTCCCCGATGTCCCCTCGGTGTCCCCAGGCGGTGGCGCTGGCTCTGCTGGCACCGCTGGGGCGGGGTTTGGGGTAGAATTGTGGGATTTTGGGCTGGAATTGCCGAAATTTTGGGCTGGAATTTCGGGATTTTGGGCGGGAATTTCGGGGTTTTGGTGGCGCTGGGGTGGCACCGCCGTGTGTCCCCGGTGTCCCCAGTGTCCCCTCGGTGTCCCCAGGCGGTGGCGCTGGGTGGGCGGGGCCTGCTGGCACCGGTGGGGCGGGATTTGGGGCAGAATCGCGGGATTTTGGGCTGAAATTTCGGGATTTTGGGCGGGAATTTCGGGGTTTTGGTGGCACTGGGGTGGCACCGCCGTGTGTCCCCGGTGTCCCCAATGTCCCCTCGGTGTCCCCAGGCGGTGGCGCTGGGTGGGGGAGCCTGGTGGCACCGGTGGGGCGGGATTTGGGGCAGAACCGCGGGATTTTGGGCTGAAATTTCGGGATTTTGGGCGGGAATTTCGGGGCTTTGGTGGCGCTGGGGTGGCACCGCCGTGTGTCCCCAATGTCCCCAGTGTCCCCTCGGTGTCCCCAGGCGGTGGCGCTGGCTCTGCTGGCACCGAAGGGGCGGGATTTGGGCTGGAATCGCGGCATTTTGGGCGGGAATTTCGGCATTTTGGGCGGGAATTTCGGGGCTTTGGTGGCGCTGGGGTGGCACCGCCGTGTCCCCAATGTCCCCACGATGTCCCCGATGTCCCCTCGGTGTCCCCAGGCGGTGGCGCTGGGTGGGGAGCCTGCTGGCACCGGTGGGGCGGGATTTGGGGCAGAACCGCGGGATTTTGGGCTGGAATCGCGGCATTTTGGGCGGGAATTTCGGGGCTTTGGTGGCACTGGGGTGGCACCGCCGTGTGTCCCCAATGTCCCCACGATGTCCCCAATGTCCCTCGGTGTCCCCAGGCGGTGGCGCTCGGCCGGCGCGGGCTGCTGGCACCGGTGGGGTGGCATTTTGGGCTGGAATTTCGGGAGTTTGGGCGGGAATTTCGGGATTTTGGGCGGGAATTTCGGGGCTTTGGTGGCACTGGGGTGGCACCGCCGTGTGTCCCCGGTGTCCCCAATGTCCCCTCGGTGTCCCCAGGCGGTGGCGCTGGGTGGGGGAGCCTGGTGGCACCGAAGGGGTGGGATTTTGGTTGGATTTGGGCTGGAATCGCGGCATTTTGGGCGGGAATTTCGGGATTTTGGGCGGGAATTTCGGGGCTTTGGTGGCACTGGGGTGGCACCGCCGTGTGTCCCCGGTGTCCCCAGTGTCCCCTCGGTGTCCCCAGGCGGTGGCGCTCGGCCGGCGCGGGCTGCTGGCGCTGGTGGCGCGGGGGCTGCGGGCGCTGCGCTGGCGCTCGCTGGTGCTGCCGCGGGACCTGCGGCACCGCGGGGTGGCGGCCACCAGGGGGCACCACTTCGGCAGCGACGCCACCCAGGTGTGGCGCGCCATCCGCAAGTGGGGACACCCACGGTGTCACCTCAGTGTCCCCTCAGTGTCACCTCAGTGTCACCTCAGTGTCCCCAGTGTCCCTCAGCGTCACCTCAGTGTCCCCTCAGTGTCACCTCAGTGTCCCCAATGTCCCCCCAATGTCCTCAATGTCCCCATTAATGTCCCCAATGTCCCCAGTGTCCCCATTAATGTCCGCAGGTCACCCAGGTGTGGCGCGCCATCCGCAGGTGGGGACACCCACGGTGTCACCTCAGTGTCACCTCAGTGTCACCTCAGTGTCACCTCAGTGTCCCCACTGTCCCCTCAGTGTCACTTCAGTGTCCCCTCAGTGTCCCCAGTGTCTCCTCAGTGTCACCTCAGTGTCCCCTCAGTGTCCCCAATGTCCCCTCAGTGTCACCTCAGTGTCACCAGTGTCTCTTCAGTGTCACCTCAGTGTCCCCTCAGTGTCCCCTCAGTGTCCCTCAGCGTCCCCACTGTCCCCTCAGTGTCCCCTCAGTGTCCCCTCAGTGTCCCAGTGTCACCTCAGTGTCACCCCAGTGTCCCCAATGTCCCCATTAATGTCCCCAGGTCACCCAGGTGCGGCGCGCCATCCGCAGGTGGGGACACCCACGGTGTCACCTCAGTGTCACCTCAGTGTCCCCAATGTCCCCTCAGTGTCACCTCAGTGTCACCTCAGTGTCCCCTCAGTGTCACCCCAGTGTCCCCAATATCCTCCCAATGTCCCCAATGTTCCCAATGTCCCTTCAATGTCCCCTCAGTGTCCCCTCAATGTCCCCATTAATGTTGTCAGTGTCCCCAATGTCCCCACAGTGTCCCCTGGATGTCCTCAATGTCCCCAATGTCGCCCCAATGTCCTCGATGTACCCTCAGTGTCCCCAATGTTCCCTGGATGTCCCCTCAGTGTCCCTAAGGCCACCCAGGTGTGGCGGGCCATCCGCAGGTGGGGACACCCACAATGTCCCCATTAATGTCCCCAATGTCCCCTCAGTGTCCTCAGTGTTCCCAGTGTCCCCTCAGTGTCCCCATTGCTGTTCCCACTGTCCCCAATGTCCCCACTGTCCCCAATGTCCCCAATGTCCCCAATGTCCCCATTGCTGTCCCCACTGTCCCCAATGTCCCCATTGCTGTCCCCAGCTTTGTCACCTCCATCGTGTCCCTCTGTTACCGATGTGACGCCGATGTCCAGCAGGACCCCAAGCTCCCCAATGTCCCCAATGTCCCCGATGTCCCCGATGTCCCCATTGCTGTCCCCAATCCCCCCAGTGTCCCCAATGTCCCTGCTGTCCCCGCTGTCCCCAATGCCCCCAAAATCCCCAGTGTCCCCATTGCTGTCCCCATTGATGTCCCCAATGTCCCCAATCCCCCAAATGTCCCCAATGTCCCCAATGTCCCCATTGCTGTCCCCAATCCCCCCAGTGTCCCCATTGCTGTCCCCAGGTTTGTCACCTCCATGGTGTCCCTGTACTATCCGGGTGACGCCGACGTCCAGCAGGACCCCGATGTCCCCAACATCCCCGGTGTCCCCAATGTCCCCATTGCTGTCCCCAATGCCCCCAACATCCCCAATGTCCCCATTGATGTCCCCAACATCCCCAATGTCCCCAATGTCCCCAATCCCCCCAGTGTCCCCAGTGTCCCCAATGTCCCCAATGTCCCCAATCCCCCCAGTGTCCCCAATGTCCCCAAGGTGTCCCCAATGTCCCCAGTGTCCCCATTGATGTCCCCAATGTCCCCAAATCCCCCCAGTGTCCCAGTGTCCCCAATGTCCCCACTGTCCCCAATCCCCCCAATGTCCCCCAGTGTCCCCAATGTCCCCATTGGTGTCCCCAGGTTTGTCACCTCCGTGGTGTCCCTGTACTACCCGGGTGACGCCGACGTCCAGCAGGACCCCGATGTCCCCAACATCCCCGGTGTCCCCAATGTCCCCATTGATGTCCCCAATGTCCCCAAATCCCCCCAGTGTCCCCAGTGTCCCCACTGTCCCTAATGTCCCCAATGTCCCCAGTGTCCCCATTGCTGTCCCCAATGTCCCCAACATCCCCAATGTCCCCAAGGTGTCCCCAATCCCCCCAGTGTCCCCAGTGTCCCCAAGGTGTCCCCAAGGTGTCCCCAAGGTGTCCCCATTGCTGTCCCCATTGATGTCCCCAATGTCCCCAAATCCCCCCAGTGTCCCCAGTGTCCCCAATGTCCCCAATGTCCCCAATGTCCCCAATGTCCCCACTGTCCCCATTGCTGTCCCCAGGTTTGTCACCTCCGTGGTGTCCCTGTACTACCCGGGTGACGCCGACGTCCAGCAGGCCCCCGATGTCCCCAACATCCCCGGTGTCCCCAATGTCCCCATTGATGTCCCCAATGTCCCCACTGTCCCCCAACATACCCAATGTCCCCATTGCTGTCCCCAGTGTCCCCAGTGTCCCCAGTGTCCCCAATCCCCCCAGTGTCCCCAACATACCCAATGTCCCCAATCCCCCCAGTGTCCCCAATGTCCCCAATGTCCCCAATCCCCCCAGTGTCCCCAATGTCCCCAAGGTGTCCCCAATGTCCCCAACATCCCCAATGTCCCCAAGGTGTCCCCAATCCCCCCAGTGTCCCCAAGGTGTCCCCCCGCTGTCCCCAGGTTTGTCACCTCCGTGGTGTCCCTGTACTATCCGGGTGACGCCGACGTCCAGCAGGACCCCGATGTCCCCAACATCCCCGGTGTCCCCAATGTCCCCATTGATGTCCCCAATGTCCCCAATGCCCCCAGTGTCCCCAGTGTCCCCACTGTCCCTAATGTCCCCAATGTCCCCAATGTCCCCAATCCCCCCAATGTCCCCAATGTCCCCAATGTCCCCACTGTCCCCAATGTCCCCACTGTCCCCAATCCCCCCAATGTCCCCAAGGTGTCCCCAAGGTGTCCCCGTTGGTGTCCCCAGGTTTGTCACCTCCGTGGTGTCCCTGTACTACCCGGGTGACGCCGACGTCCAGCAGGACCCCCGAGCTCCAGGCCTGGGTGGGCGAAATCTTCACCAGGGGCTTCCTGGGCAGGAGGAGCTCAGGTGGGCACGGGGGCACCGCGGGTGGGCACAGGTGGGCTCAGGTGGGCACAGGTGGGCACAGGTGGGCACAGATGGGCACAGGTGGGCACAGGGGGCACCTCAGGGGGGCACAGGGGGCACCGCGGGTGGGCACAGGTGGGCTCAGGTGGGCTCAGGTGGGTTCAGGTGGGCACGGGGGCACCGCGGGTGGGCACAGGTGGGCTCAGGTGGGTTTAGATGGGCACAGGTGGGCACAGGGGGCACCTCAGGTGGGCACGGGGGCACCGTGGGTGGGTTCAGGTGGGCACAGGTGGGCTCAGGTGGGCACAGGTGGGCACAGATGGGCACAGGTGGGCACAGGGGGCACCTCAGGGGGGCACAGGGGGCACCGCGGGTGGACACAGGTGGGTTCAGGTGGGCTCAGGTGGGTTCAGGTGGGCACGGGGGCACCGCAGGTGGGCACAGGGGGCACCACAGGTGGGTTCAGGTGGGCTCAGGTGGGTTCAGGTGGGCACGGGGGCACCGCGGGTGGGCACAGGTGGGCTCAGGTGGGCACAGATGGGCACAGGTGGGTTCAGGTGGGCTCAGGTGGGTTCAGGTGGGCACGGGGGCACCGCGGGTGGGCACAGGTGGGCTCAGGTGGGCACAGATGGGCACAGGTGGGTTCAGGTGGGCTCAGGTGGGTTCAGGTGGGCACGGGGGCACCGCGGGTGGGCTCAGGTGGGCTCAGGTGGGCACAGGTGGGCACAGATGGGCACAGGTGGGCACAGGGGGCACCTCAGGGGGGCACAGGGGGCACCGCGGGTGGACACAGGTGGGTTCAGGTGGGCTCAGGTGGGTTCAGGTGGGCACGGGGGCACCGCAGGTGGGCACAGGGGGCACCACAGGTGGGTTCAGGTGGGCTCAGGTGGCTTCAGGTGGGCACGGGGGCACCGCAGGTGGGCTCAGGTGGGCACAGGTGGGTTCAGATGGGCACAGGGGGTACCTCAGGTGGGCACAGGTGGGCACAGGTGGGCTCAGGTGGGCTCAGGTGGGCACAGGTGGGCTCAGGTGGGCACAGATGGGCACAGGTGGGCACAGGGGGCACCTCAGGGGGGCACAGGGGGCACCGCGGGTGGGCTCAGGTGGGCACAGGTGGGTTCAGGTGGGCACGGGGGCACCGCAGGTGGGCTCAGGTGGGCACAGGTGGGTTCAGATGGGCACAGGGTGTACCTCAGGTGGGCACAGGTGGGCTCAGGTGGGCTCAGGTGGGCACAGGGGCACCTCAGGTGGGCTCAGGTGGGTTCAGGTGGGTTTAGGTGGCTCCACAGGTGGGTTCAGGTGGGCTCAGGTGAGCACAGGGGGCACCTCAGGTGGGCACATGTGGGTTCAGGTGGGCACAGGGGCACCTCAGGTGGGCTCAGGTGGGTTTAGATGGGCACAGGTGGGCTCAGGTGGGCTCAGGTGGCACCTCAGGTGGGCACGGGGGCACCTCAGGTGGGCTCAGGTGGGTTTAGATGGGAACAGGTGGGCTCAGGTGGGCACAGGTGGGCTCAGGTGGGCTCAGGTGGCACCTCAGGTGGTCACGGGGGCACCTCAGGTGGGTTCAGGTGGGCACAGGTGGGCTCAGGTGGGCACCTCAGGTGGGCTCAGGTGGGCACAGGTGACCCTTGAGGTGACCCCGGGTGACCCCGGCCGTGCCCGTGCCAGGTGTCCCCTCCCGCCTGGACTCCGTGCGCGGCCTCGTCACCTTCGTCACCACCGTGATCTACACCTGCTCTGCGCACCACGCGGCCACCAACAGCGGCCAGGTGAGTGACCGCTGACCACAGTGACCACTGACCACTGACCACTGACCACTGACCACTGACCACTGACCACTGACCACTGACCACCCAGAGTGACCACTGACCACTGACCACTGACCGCTGACCACACTGACCACTGACCACTGACCACTGACCACTGACCACTGACCACTGACCACTGACCACTGACCACTGACCACACTGACCACTGACCACTGACCACTGACCACTGACCACTGACCACTGACCGCTGACCACTGACCACCCAGAGTGACCACTGACCACTGACCACTGACCACTGACCCCTGACCACCCAGAGTGACCACTGACCACTGACCACTGACCACTGACCACACACTGACCACTGACCACTGACCACTGACCACCCAGAGTGACCACTGACCACTGACCACTGACCACTGACCATTGACCGCTGACCACTGACCACTGACCACTGACCATTGACCGCTGACCACTGACCGCTGACCACTGACCACTGACCACCCAGAGTGACCACTGACCACCCAGAGTGACCACTGACCACTGACCACCCACACTGACCACTGACCACTGACCACTGACCACTGACCACTGACCACTGACCCACCGTGATCTACACCTGCTCTGCGCACCACGCGGCCACCAACAGCGGCCAGGTGAGTGACCGCTGACCACAGTGACCACTGACCACCCAGAGTGACCACTGACCACTGACCACTGACCACTGACCCCTGACCACTGACCACTGACCACTGACCCCTGACCACCCAGAGTGACCACTGACCACTGACCCCTGACCACTGACCACACACTGACCACTGACCACTGACCACTGACCACACACTGACCACACTGACCACTGACCACTGACCACACACTGACCACACTGACCACTGACCACTGACCACTGACCACCCAGAGTGACCACTGACCACCCAGAGTGACCACTGACCACTGACCCCTGACCCCTGACCACCCAGAGTGACCACTGACCACTGACCACTGACCACTGACCACTGACCACTGACCTGAGTGACCACTGACCACCCAGAGTGACCACTGACCACTGATCCCTCAGAGTGACCGCTGACCAGAGTGACCACAGTGACCACTGACCTGAGTGACCACTGACCGCTCATAGTGACCACTGACCACCCAGAGTGACCACAGTGACCACTGACCACTGACCTGAGTGACCACTGACCACTGACCCACCACAGTGACCACTGACCCCTCAGAGTGACCACTGACCACTGACCACTGACCACCCAGAGTGACCACACACTGACCAGAGTGACCACTGACCACTGACCACTGACCTGAGTGACCACTGACCACCCCGGAGTGACCACTGACCATTGACCACAGTGACCACAGTGACCACAGTGACCACTGACATTGGGGTCTGTCTCCCCATTTTTGGGGTCTCTTTCCCCTTTTTTTCCCATTTTCGGGGTCCCTCTCCCCATTTTCGGGGTCCCCGACTCTGATTTTGGGGTCCCTGACTCTGATTTTGGGGTCCCCGACTCTGATTTTGGGGTCCCTGACTCTGATTTTGGGGTCCCTGACTCTGATTTCGGGGTCCCCGACTCTGATTTTGGGTCTCTTTTCCCGTTTTTGGTCACTTTGAGCTCTCTCACGTTGGGTTCTCTCTCTCCCCCATTTCTGGGGTCTCTTTTCCCATTTTTGGGGTCCCTCTCCCCATTTTCGGGGTCCCTCTCCCCATTTTTGGGGTCTCTCTCCCCATTTTCGGGGTTCCCGACTCTGATTTTGGGTCTCTTTTCCCATTTTTGGTCACTTTGAGCTCTCTCAGGGTTTTCTCTCCCCCATTTTGGGTTCTCTCTCTCCCCCATTTTTGGGGTCTCTTTTCCCATTTTTGGGGTCCCTCTCCCCATTTTCGGGGTCCCTCTCCCCATTTTCGGGGTCCCTGACTCTGATTTCGGGGTCCCCGACTCTGATTTTGGGTCTCTTTTCCCATTTTTGGTCACTTTGAGCTCTCTCACGTTGGGGTCTCTCTCCCCCCATTTTTGGGGTCTCTCCCCCATTTTTGGGGTCCCTCTCCCCATTTTCGGGGTCCCTCTCCCCATATTCGGGGTCCCTGACTCTGATTTCGGGGTCTCTGACTCTGATTTTGGGTCTCTTTTCCCATTTTTGGTCACTTTGAGCTCTCTCAGGGTTTTCTCTCCCCCATTTTGGGTTCTCTCTCTCCCCCATTTTTGGGGTCTCTCCCCCATTTTTGGGGTTTCTTTCCCCTTTTTTTCCCATTTTCGGGGTCCCTCTCCCCATTTTCGGGGTCCCCGACTCTGATTTTGGGGTCCCCGACTCTGATTTTGGGTCTCTTTTCCCATTTTTGGTCACTTTGAGCTCTCTCACGTTGGGGTCTCTCTCCCCCATTTTTGGGGTCTCTTTTCCCATTTTTTCCCATTTTCGAGCTCCCTCTCCCCATTTTCGGGGTCCCTCTCCCCATTTTCGGGGTCCCCGACTCCGATTTCGGGGTCCCCGAGTCTGATTTTGGGTCTCTTTTCCCGTTTTGGGGCAGTTTGAGCTCTCGGCCTTCCCCCCCAACGCCCCGGCCGCCATGCGGGCGCCCCCTCCCCAGTCCAAGGCCGCTCTGAGCGAGCGCGAATTCCTGGAGGCTCTGCCGGCCATGAACACCTCGGCCACGGTGCTGGCCGTGCTCTGGGTGCTCAGGAACGAGCCCATGGACATGGTGAGACCCCTCCCCAAATTTGGAACCCGGGCCCTGAGACCCCTCCCCAAAATAACCCAGAAAAAAACCCCAAAAAAAACCCAAATAATGCACCCTAAAACACCCCAAATCCACCCAAACTTGACCCCTGGCCATGCTCTGGGTGCTCAGGAAGGAGCCCATGGACATGGTGAGACCCCTCCCCAAATTTGGAACCCGGGCCCTGAGACCCCTCCCCAAAATAACCCAGAAAAACCCCCCAAAAAAACCCCAAATAATGCACCCTAAAACACCCCAAATCCACACAAAATTGGCCAAAACCGACCCCTGGTGCTCAGGAAGGAGCCCATGGACATGGTGAGACCCCTCCCCAAATTTGGAACCCGGGCCCTGAGACCCCTCCCCAAAATAACCCAGAAAAAAACCCCAAAAAACCCCAAATAATGCGCCCTAAAACACCCCAAATCCACCCAAAACTGAGCCAAAACCGACCTAAACCAACCCAAACCAACCCCCTGAGACCCCTCCCCAAATTTGGAACCCGGGCCATGAGACCCCTCCCCAAAATAACCCAGAGAAAACCCCCAAAAAAAACCAAAAACCTCAAATAACCAACCCAAAACCAACCCAAAACCAACCCAAACCAACCCAAACCCACCCAAACCAACCCAAAACCAACCCAAACCCACCCAAACCAACCCAAACCCACCCAAACCCACCCAAACCAACCCAAACCAACCCAAACCAACCCAAACCGACCCAAACCAACCCAAACCAACCCAAACCCACCCAAACCAACCCAAACCAACCCAAACCAACCCAAACCAACCCAAACCGACCCAAAACCAACCCAAACCCACCCAAACCAACCCAAACCAACCCAAACCAACCCAAACCCACCCAAACCAACCCAAACCAACCCAAACCAACCCAAACTAACCCAAAACCAACCCAAACCCACCCAAACCAACCCAAACCAACCCAAAACCAACCCAAACCGACCCAAACCCACCCAAACCAACCCAAACCAACCCAAACTAACCCAAAACCAACCCAAACCCACCCAAACCAACCCAAACCAACCCAAAACCAACCCAAACCGACCCAAACCCACCCAAACCCACCCAAACCAACCCAAAACCAACCCAAAACCAACCCAAACCCACCCAAACCCACCCAAACCCACCCAAACCAACCCAAACCCACCCAAACCAACCCAAACCAACCCAAAACCAACCCAAAACCAACCCAAACCCACCCAAACCCACCCAAACCCACCCAAACCAACCCAAACCCACCCAAACCGACCCAAACCGACCCAAACCAACCCAAAACCAACCCAAACCCACCCAAACCCACCCAAACCCACCCAAACCAACCCAAACCAACCCAAACCAACCCAAACCCACCCAAACCAACCCAAACCAACCCACACCAACCCAAACCCACCCAAACCAACCCAAACCCACCCAAACCAACCCAAACCAACCCAAACCCAACCAAAACCGACCCAAAACCAACCCAAACCAACCCAAACCCACCCAAACCAACCCAAACCAACCCAAACCCAACCCAAACCCACCCAAACCCACCCAAACCCACCCAAACCCACCCAAACCAACCCAAACCAACCCAAACCCAACCAAAACCGACCCAAAACCGACCCAAACCCACCCAAACCCACCCAAACCAACCCAAACCAACCCAAAACCAACCCAAACCCACCCAAACCCACCCAAACCCACCCAAACCGACCCAAACCAACCCAAACCAACCCAAACCCACCCAAACCCACCCAAACCCACCCAAACCAACCCAAACCGACCCAAACCGACCCAAACCAACCCAAAACCAACCCAAACCCACCCAAACCAACCCAAACCAACCCAAACCCACCCAAACCAACCCAAACCAACCCACACCAACCCAAACCCACCCAAACCAACCCAAACCCACCCAAACCAACCCAAACCAACCCAAAACCAACCCAAACCCACCCAAACCCACCCAAACCAACCCAAACCCACCCAAACCCACCCAAACCCACCCAAACCAACCCAAACCGACCCAAACCCACCCAAACCAACCCAAACCCACCCAAACCAACCCAAACCCACCCAAACCAACCCAAACCCACCCAAACCAACCCAAACCCAACCAAAACCGACCCAAACCAACCCAAACCGACCCAAACCAACCCAAACCAACCCAAACCCACCCAAACCCACCCAAACCAACCCAAACCAACCCAAACCAACCCAAACCCACCCAAACCCACCCAAACCCACCCAAACCGACCCAAACCAACCCAAACCAACCCAAAACCAACCCAAACCAACCCAAACCCACCCAAACCAACCCAAACCCACCCAAACCGACCCAAACCCACCCAAACCGACCCAAACCCACCCAAACCAACCCAAACCCACCCAAACCAACCCAAACCCACCCAAACCCACCCAAACCCACCCATACCAACCCAAACCCAACCAAAACCACCCAAACCAACCCAAACCAACCCAAACCAACCCAAACCAACCCAAACCAACCCAAAACCAACCCAAACCCACCCAAACCCACCCAAACCAACCCAAACCCACCCAAACCAACCCAAACCCACCCAAACCCCTGAGACCCCTCCCCAGATTCTCCCCCCAGCGCCCCCTGGGCCGTTATCCCAGTGCTCCCAGTTTGTCCCAGTTCATCCCAGTAAGCCCAGTTTGTCCCTCCTGGTCTGTCCCAGTTCATCCCAGTTCATCCCAGTCTGTCCCAGTTTGTCCCAGTTTGTCCCATTCTCCTCCCCAGCACCCCCTGGGCCGTTACCCCAGTGCTCCCAGTTCATCCCAGTTTGTCCCAGTTCATCCCAGTCCATCCCAGTCCATCCCAGTCCATCCCAGTCCATCCCAGTTTGTCCCAGTTCATCCCAGTCCATCCCAGTCCATCCCAGTCCATCCCAGTCCGTCCCAGTTCACCCCAGTTCATCCCAGTTTGCCCACTGGAGCTTGGTCCCCATCCCAGTCCATCCCAGTCCATCCCAGTAACCCCAGTTCATCCCAGTTCATCCCAGTTCATCCCAGTTCATCCCAGTCCCTCCCAGTCCGTCCCAGTTCATCCCAGTTCACCCCAGTAACCCCGGTTTGTGCCCCCAGCGCCCCCTGGGCCGTTACCCCAGTGCTCCCAGTTCATCCCAGTTTGTCCCAGTTTGTCCCTCCTGGTCTGTCCCAGTTCGTCCCAGTTCATCCCAGTTTGTCCCAGTCTGTCCCAGTTCATCCCAGTTCCTCCCAGTTCATCCCAGTTCTCCCCAGTTCACCCCAGTTCACCCCAGTCCATCCCAGTTCACCCCAGTCCATCCCAGTCCCCTCCCAGTCCCCTCCCAGTCCCTCCCAGTCCCTCCCAGTCCCTCCCAGTCCCTCCCAGTCCATCCCAGTCCATCCCAGTCCCCTCCCAGTCCCTCCCAGTCCATCCCAGTCCCTCCCAGTTCACCCCAGTTCATCCCAGTAACCCCGGTTTGTGCCCCCAGCGCCCCCTGGGCCGTTACCCCAGTGCTCCCAGTTCACCCCAGTCCATCCCAGTCCCTCCCAGTCCCTCCCAGTCCCTCCCAGTCCCTCCCAGTCCATCCCAGTCCCTCCCAGTCCATCCCAGTCCATCCCAGTCCCTCCCAGTCCATCCCAGTTCCTCCCAGTCCATCCCAGTCCCTCCCAGTCCCTCCCAGTCCCTCCCAGTCCCTCCCAGTCCATCCCAGTCCATCCCAGTCCCTCCCAGTAACCGCGGTTTCCCCCCAGCGCCCCCTGGGCCGTTACCCCGACCGTCACTTCACCGAGGGCGCTCCCCGGGCCCGGATCCGGCGTTTCCGGCGCCGCCTGCGCCGAATCTCCCGCGGGATCCGGGCCCGGAACGCGGCCCTGGAGAGACCCTACCCCTACCTGGACCCCGAGAGCATCGAGAACTCCGTGGCCATCTGAGAGACGCCCCAAAACAGCCCAAAATCACCCCAAAAATATCCCAAAAAACAGCTCAAAAATATCCCCAAAATATCCCCCAAAAAACAGCTCAAAAATATCCCAAAATACACCCCAAAAATATCCCAAAATACACCCCGAAAATATCCCAAAACCACCCCAAAAATATCCCAAAATCCACCCCAAAATATCCCTACCCCTACCTGGACCCCGAGAGCATCGAGAACTCCGTGGCCATCTGAGAGACGCCCCAAAATCAGCCCAAAATCACCCCAAAAATATCCCAAAATACACCCCAAAAATATACCCCGAAAATAGCCCAAAATACACCCCAAAAATATCCCAAAATACACCCCAAAAATATCCCAAAACCACCCCAAAAATATCCCAAAATCAGCCAAATATACACCCCAAAAATATCCCAAAATCAGACAAAAATACACCCCAAAAATATCCCCAAAATATCCCAAAAATACACCCCAAAAATATCCCAAAATCACCCCCAAAAATATCCCCAAAACATCCCAAAATACACCCCAAAAATATCCCAAAATCCACCCCAAAATATCCCAAAATCCACCCCAAAATATCCCAAAATCACCCCAAAATATCCCCAAAATATCCCAAAAATATACCCCGAAAGCAGCCCAAAATCACCCCAAAAATAGCCCAAAATCACCCCAAAAAATATCCCCAAAATATCCCAAAAATCACCCCAAAAATAGCCCAAAATGCACCCCCAAAAATATCCCCAAAGTATCCCAAAACCACCCCAAAAATATACCAAAATAATCCAAAAATACACCTCAAAAATATCCCAAAATTACCCCAAAAATATCCCAAAATACACCCCAAAAATATCCCAAAATACACCCCAAAAATATCCCAAAATCACCCCAAAAATATCCCAAAATCACCCCAAAAATATCCCAAAATCAGCCAAAAATACACCCCAAAAATATCCCAAAATCACCCTAAAAATATCCCAAAAATACACCCCAAAATATCCCAAAATACACCCCAAAAATATCCCAAAATCACCCCCAAAAATATCCCCAAAATATCCCAAAACCACCCCAAAATTATACCAAAATCAGCCAAAAATCCACCGCAAAAATATCCCAAAATACACCCCAAAAATATCCCAAAACCACCCCCAAATCACCCCAAAAATATCCCAAAATTTTCCCAAAATTACCCCAAAATCCACCCCAAAAATTCCCCAAATTTTTCCCAAAAATTCCCCAAAAATTCCCCAAATTTTCCCCAAAAATTCCCCAAAATTTTCCCAAAATGCCCCAAAGTTCCCCCAGGATCGAGAACGGCGATGGAACCGTGACGTGCCCAGTGTGGCACTGGTTTGTACTGGTTTGTACTGGTTTGTACTGGTTTGTACTGGTTTGTACTGGTTTGTACTGGGCTGTACTGGTCTGTACTGGTTTGTACTGGTTTGTACTGGGCTGTACTGGTTTGTACTGGTTTGTACTGGTTTGTACTGGGCTGTACTGGTTTGTACTGGTCTGTACTGGTTTGTACTGGTTTGTACTGGTTTGTACTGGTCTGGTTTGTACTGGTTTGTACTGGTTTGTACTGGTTTGTACTGGTTTGTACTGGTCTGTACTGGTTTGTACTGGTTTGTACTGGGCTGTACTGGTTTGTACTGGTTTGTACTGGTTTGTACTGGTCTGTACTGGGCTGTACTGGTTTGTACTGGTTTGTACTGGTTTGTACTGGTTTGTACTGGTTTGTGCTGGTTTGTACTGGTTTGTACTGGTCTGTACTGGTTTGTACTGGTTTGTACTGGGCTGTACTGGTTTGTACTGGTTTGTACTGGTTTGTACTGGTTTGTACTGGTTTGTACTGGGCTGTACTGGTCTGTACTGGTTTGTACTGGTTTGTACTGGTCTGTACTGGTTTGTACTGGTCTGTACTGGTTTGTACTGGTTTGTACTGGTTTGTACTGGGCTGTACTGGTTTGTACTGGTCTGTACTGGGCTGTACTGGTTTGTACTGGTTTGTACTGGGCTGTACTGGTTTGTACTGGTTTGTACTGGTTTGTACTGGTCTGTACTGGTCTGTACTCATTTGTACTGGGCTGTACTGGTTTGTACTGGTCTGTACTGGTCTGTACTGGTTTGTACTGGTCTGTACTCGTTTGTACTGGGCTGTACTGGTTTGTACTGGTTTGTACTGGGAACCGTTACTGGTCTGCACTGGGCCATACTGGGAGCTGTTACTGGTCTGTACTGGTCTATACTGGGAATGTTGTTGTGTACTGGGAACCGTCACTGGTCTGTACTGGTTTATACTGGGAATGTTGTTATATATGGGGAACTGTTACTGGTCTGTACTGGGAATGTTGTTGTATACTGGGAGCTGTTACTGGTCTGTACTGGTCTATACTGGGAACTGTTACTGGTCTGTACTGGGAACCGTCACTGGTCTGTACTGGTTTATACTGGGAACTGTTACTGGTCTGTACTGGTCTGTACTGGGAATTTTGTTGTATACTGGGAACTGTTACTGGTTTGTACTGGTTTATACTGGGAATATTGTTATATACTGGGAACTGTTACTGGTCTGTACTGGGAATGTTGTTGTATACTGGGAGCTGTTACTGGTCTGTACTGGTCTATACTGGGAATTTTGTTGTATACTGGGAACTGTTACTGGTTTGTACTGGTTTATACTGGGGGCTGTTACTGGTCTGTACTGGGAGCCATTACTGGTCTATACTGGGAATGTTGTTGTGTACTGGGAACCGTCACTGGTCTGTACTGGTTTATACTGGGAATGTTGTTATATATGGGGAACTGTTACTGGTCTGTACTGGGAATGTTGTTGTGTACTGGGAGCTGTTACTGGTCTGTACTGGTCTATACTGGGAACTGTTACTGGTCTGTACTGGGAACCGTTACTGGTCTGTACTGGTTTATACTGGGAACTGTTACTGGTCTGTACTGGGAATGTTGTTGTATACTGGGAACTGTTACTGGTCTGTACTGGTCTATACTGGGAACTGTTACTGGTCTGTACTGGGAACCGTGACTGGTCTGTACTGGTTTATACTGGGAATGTTGTTGTATACTGGGAGCTGTTACTGGTTTGTACTGGTTTATACTGGGAGCTGTCACTGGTTTATACTGGGGGCTGTTACTGGTCTGTACTGGTTTATACTGGAGCGTTACTGGTGTCAATAAAGGTGTTGGTGGAGCGGTACTGGTCTGTACTGGTCTGTACTGGTCTGTACTGGTCTGTACTGGTCTGTACTGGGCAGAGGTGGGACACAGCCAGGGATGGAACTGGGATGGACTGGGACAAACTGGGACAAACTGGGATGGACTGGGAGGGACTGGGACGGACTGGGACAAACTGGGATGGACTGGGATGAAACGGGACAAACTGGGATGGAACTGGGATGGACTGGGAGGGACTGGGAGGGACTGGGACGAACTGGGACGAACTGGGATGAACTGGGATGAACTGGGATGAACTGGGACGAACTGGGCGGGACTGGTGCGGGGGTGGCTGAGGCCGGCGGGGCTGGAACTGGTCAGACTGGGAGCGGTGGTGAAACTGGGAGGGAACTGGGAGGGAACTGGGACAAACTGGGAGGGAACTGGAACATTCCTGAGGCCGGGAGTGCCCTGACCGGCCGGACTGGGATAAACTGGGAGGGACTGGGACAAACTGGGAGGGACTGGGATAAACTGGGAGGGACTGGGACGAACTGGGAGGGGATTGGGAGGAGACTGAGGGGAAACTGGGAGGGGACTGGAGGGGATTGGGACAAACTGGGAGGGACTGGGAGGGACTGGGAGGGGACTGGGAGGGGATTGGGACAAACTGGGAGGGGACTGGGACGAACTGGGAGGGACTGGGAGGGGACTGGGACAAACTGGGACGAACTGGGACGAACTGGGAGGGACTGGGAGGGGACTGGGACAAACTGGGAGGGACTGGGAGGGACTGGGAGGGACTGGGAGGGGACTGGGACTGGGACAAACTGGGATGGACTGGGGAGGGACTGGGAGGGACTGGGAGGGGACTGGGACAAACTGGGACGAACTGGGACGAACTGGGACGAACTGGGAGCTGTTACTGGGAGCACTGGAGCAGCCGAGCCCGAGCGACTCCGGAGCCGCCGAGGGACCCCCCGGGACCCCCCCCAGGAGCGAGAGACCCCCGGGGGACCCCCCAAAATCCTTAAAGGGACCCCCCAAAAATCCCCCGGGGACCCCCCAAAAACCCCAAAATCCCCCCAGGGACCCCCCAAAAACCCCCGGGGACCACCCAAAAACCCCAAAATCCCCCAGGGACCCCACCCAAAATCCTTAAAGGGACCCCCCAAAAAACCCCAGGGACCCCCGGGGGGGGAACAACCCCAAAGCCCACAGGGACCCCCCCCCAAAAACCCCCAAAATCCCCGCGGGACCCCCCCCAAAATCCTTAAAGGGACCCCCCCAAAAAACCCCAGGGGACCCCCGGGGACCCCCAAAAACCCTCAGGGACCCCCCCAAAAACCCCCCAAAACCCCAAAACCTCCCAGGGACCCCCCCCAAAAACCCCAAAATCCCCCGGGGACCCCCAAAATCCTTAAAGGGACCCCCCAAAAACCCCCAGGGACCCCCAAAATCTCCTAACGACCCCAGGAACCCCCCGAAAACCCCCAGGGACCCCAAAATCCCCCGGGGACCCCCCGAAATCCTTGAAGGGAGCCCCCCCAAAACCCCAAAATCCTTAAAGGGACCCCCCAAAATCTCCTAAAGACCCCTGGGGACCCCCCAAAATCCCCACAGGGACCCCCAAAATCTCCTAAAGACCCCCAGGGACGCCCCCCAAAAAACCCCAAAATCCCCCCGGGGACCCCCCCAAATCCCCCCAGGAGCGAGAGACCCCCGGGGACCCCCCCCAAAAAACCCCACAGGGACCCCCGGGGAACCCCAAAATCCTTAAAGGGACCCCCCCAGGACTGGGAGACCCCCGGGGACCCCCCAAAATCCCCACAGGGACCCCCCAAAATCTCCTAAAGACCCCCGGGGACCCCCCAAAAACCCTCAGGGACCCCCCAAAAACCCCAAAATCCCCCCGGGGACCCCCGAAAATCCCCCACAGGGACCCCAAAAACCCCTCAAGGACCCCCCCCAAAAACCCCCCAGGGACCCCCAGGGACCCCCGAGTGACCCCTGAGTGACCTTTAGTGACCCTTCGGTGCCCCCTGGGTGACCCCCCTGACCCCTGACTGACCCCTGAGTGACCCCTGAGCGACCCTTGACCCCTGAGTGACCCCTCAGGGCCCTCCAGGGACCCCTGACTGACCTCGAGTGACCCCTGAGTGACCTTGAGTGACCCCTGAGTGACCTCTAGTGACCCCTGAGTGACCCCTGAGTGACCTTGAGTGACCCCTGAGTGACCCCTGAGTGACCCCTGAGTGACCTTGAGTGACCTTGAGTGACCCCTGAGTGACCTTGAGTGACCCCTGAGTGACCCCTGCCTGACCCTTGACCACTGAGTGACCCCTCAGGACCCTCCAGGACCCTTGAGTGACCCCCTGAGTGACCCCTGAGTGACCCCTGAGGTGACCTTGAGTGACCCCTGGGTGACCCCTGGGTGACCCCGGCCATGTCCAGCGGAGGGGTGGGGGAGGGGCCCGGTACCGCCTGGGAGTGACCACGGGTGACCAGTGGGGGGGGGGCACCCTGGGGACGGTGACGGTGACGCTGAGGGGGGACGGCGGGGGTGGCACCGCCCTGGCACCTGGGCTGGCACCACCTGAGGGCCGGCACGGTGAGTCCGTACTGGTTTGTACTGGTTTGTACTGGTTTATATTGGATATAATGGTTTGTACTGGTTTGTACTGGGTTATACTGGGATATATTGGAATATAGTGACACAGGTGACACTCAAGTGACACACAGGTGACACAGGTGACACTCAAGTGACACACAGGTGACACAGGTGACAGGTGCCATCAGATGGAGATGCTCTCAGTGACACAGGTGACACACAGGTGGACACACAGGTGACACACAGGTGACACAGGTGTGACACACAGGTGACACAGATGACACACAGGTGACACACAGGTGACACAGATGACACACAGGTGACACACAGGTGACGCAGGTGTGACACACAGGTGACACACAGGTGACACACAGGTGACACACAGGTGACACAGCTGTCCCCGTCCCCAGACCCTGTGGCTCGATGTCACCTGTCCCCGTCCCCTGGGGACGCTGCTGTGCCTGTCACCAACACTGGGGGTGACACAGGTGTGACACACAGGTTGCACAGGTGACACTCAGGTGACACAGGTGACACACAGGTGACACAGGTGTGACAGGTGACACACAGGTGACACACAAGTGACACAGGTGACACAGGTGACACACAGGTGACACACAGGTGACACAGGTGACACACAGATGACACACAGGTGACACACAGGTGACACAACAGGTGACACACAGGTGACACACAGGTGACACAGGTGTGACACACAGGTGACACACAGGTGACACAGGTGACACACAGGTGACACACAGGTGACACACAGGTGACACACAGGTGACACAGGTGTGACACACAGGTGACACAGATGACACACAGGTGACACACAGGTGACGCAGGTGTGACACACAGGTGACACACAGGTGTGACACACAGGTGACACACAGGTGACACACAGGTGACACACAGGTGACACAGGTGACACACAGGTGACACACAGGTGACACAGGTGTGACACACAGGTGACACAGATGACACACAGGTGACACACAGGTGACGCAGGTGTGACACACAGGTGACACACAGGTGTGACACACAGGTGACACACAGGTGACACACAGGTGACACACAGGTGACACAGGTGACACACAGGTGACACACAGGTGACACAGGTAGTGACACACAGGTGACACAGATGACACACAGGTGACACACAGGTGACACAGATGACACACAGGTGACACACAGGTGACACACAGGTGACACAGGTGACACAGGTGACACACAGGTGACACACAGGTGACACAGCTGTCCCCGTCCCCAGACCCTGTGGCTCGATGTCACCTGTCCCCGTCCCCTGGGGACGCTGCTGTGCCTGTCACCAACACTGGGGGTGACACAGGTGTGACACACAGGTTGCACAGGTGACACTCAGGTGACACAGGTGACACACAGGTGACACAGATGACACACAGGTGACACACAGGTGACGCAGGTGTGACACACAGGTGACACACAGGTGTGACACACAGGTGACACACAGGTGACACACAGGTGACACACAGGGGACACAGGTGACACACAGGTGACACACAGGTGACACAGGTGTGACACACAGGTGACACAGATGACACACAGGTGACACACAGGTGACACACAGGTGACACAGGTGTGACACACAGGTGACACAGCTGTCCCCGTCCCCAGACCCTGTGGCTCGATGTCACCTGTCCCCGTCCCCTGGGGACGCTGCTGTCCCTGCGCCTGCACAAGGAGCCGCTGCTGTCCCTCGTCCCCGACCGCTGGTTCTGTGACAGCGTCACCGTCACCGGGCCCCTGCCTGGGGACACCCGCGGGGACACCCGGGGACGCCTCTGGGGACAGCGCTGGGGACACCGGGGACGTCCCCACGGCCACCTTCCCCTGCCACCGCTGGGTGGAGAGCGGCGAGCTGGAGCTGCGCGAGGGGATCAGGTACGGGGACACTGTGGGGACATTGGGGACATTGGGGACATTGGGGGGGTTTGGGGACATTGGGGACATTGGGGACATTGGGGGGACATTGGGGACATTGGGGGGGTTTGGGGACATTGGGGACATTGGGGACATTGGGGGGACATTGGGGACATTGGGGGGGTTTGGGGACATTGGGGACATTGGGGGGGTTTGGGGACATTGGGGACATTGGGGACATTGGGGACATTGGGGGGACATTGGGGACATTGGGGACATTGGGGACATTGGGGACATTGGGGGGCTTTGGGGACATTTGGGACATTGGGGACATTGGGGACATTGGGGACATCAGGTTCCTTCACGATGTCCACACTGATGTCCCCAGTGTCCCCAATAACGTCCCCAAGTGTCCCCAATGTCCCCAAACGCCCCCAATCCCCCCCAAATGTCCCCACTGGTGTCCCCATTGGTGTCCCCAGTGTCCCCAATCCCTTCTTCCCCTGATTTCCCCCATTTCCCCCAGAATGTCCCCAATGTCCCCATTGATGTCCCCCCAACGTCCCCAACATCCCCAATGTCCCCGATGTCCCCAATGTCCCCAATCCCCTCCAATGTCCCCAGTGTCCCCAACACCCCCAGTGTCTCCAATGTCCCCAGTCCCCCCCAATGTCCGCAATGTCCCCAGAGCATCCCCAATGTCCCCAATGTCCCCAATCCCCCCAATGTCCCCACTGATGTCCCCAGTGTCCCCAACACCCCCAGTGTCCCCAATGTCCCCACAATGTCCCCAATCCCCCCCCAATGTCCCCATTGGTGTCCCCAATGTCCCCAACCCCAAAAATGTCCCCAGATCTCCCAAATTCCAAAAATGTCCCCAACGCCCCCAATGTCCCCAACGCCCCCAGTGTCCCCAATGTCCCCAATGTCCCCAACGCCCCCACTGTCCCCAGTGTCCCCAATGTCCCCATCGCTGTCCCCAGCCCGCACTCCCCGTGTCGCCGCCCGGGTGCCGCAGCTGCTGCAGCAGCGCCAGGAGGAGCGGAGAGAGCGGCGGGAGAACTTCCAGTGAGCACCGGGACGGACTGGGAGGGACTGGGATATACTGGGATATACTGGATTATACTGGGATATACTGGGAGGGACTGGGATATACTGGGATATACTGGGATATACTGGGAGGGACTGGGATATACTGGGATATACTGGATTATACTGGGATATACTGGGATGGACTGGGAGGGGACTGGGATATACTGGGAGGGACTGGGATATACTGGGATATACTGGGAGGGACTGGGAGGGACTGGGATATACTGGGATATACTGGGATGGACTGGGAGGGGACTGGGATATACTGGGAGGGACTGGAATATACTGGTTTATACTGGGAGGGGACTGGGATGGACTGGGATATACTGGTTTATACTGGGATATACTGGATTATACTGGGATATACTGGGATGGACTGGGAGGGGACTGGGATATACTGGGAGGGACTGGGATATACTGGGAGGGGGCTCAGACATACTGGTTTATACTGGGAGGGACTGGGATATACTGGGAGGAACTGGGATGGACTGGTTTATACTGGGATATACTGGTTTATACTGGTTTATACTGCTTTATACTGGGAGGGGACTCGGACATACTGGGATATACTGGGAGGGACTGGGATGGACTGGGATATACTGGTTTATACTGGGATATACTGGGAGGGACTGGGAGGGGACTGGGATGTACTGTTTTATACTGGGATGTACTGGTTTATACTGGGAGGGGACTCAGACATACTGGTTTATACTGGGAGGGACTGGGATGTACTGGTTTATACTGGTTTATACTGGGAGGGACTGGGATGGACTGGGATATACTGGGATGTACTGGTTTATACTGGGAGGGACTGGGAGGGGTTTGGGAGGGAATTGGGACATACTGGTTTATACTGGGAGGAACTGGGATGGACTGAGATGGACTGGGATGGAACTGGGAGGGAACTGGGATATACTGGGTTATACTGGGATGGACTGGGAAGGGATTGGGAGGAGATTGGGATATACTGGGATATACTGGGATATACTGGGAGGGACTGGGATGGGATTGGGAGGAGATTGGGATGTACTGGGATATACTGGGAGGGACTGGGATGGGATTGGGTTATACTGGGACGAACTGGGATGAACTGGGATGGAACTGGGATGAACTGGGATGGAACTGGGATGAACTGGGATGGACTGGGATGAACTGGGGACGAACTGGGCGGGACTGGTGCGGGGGTGGCTGAGGCCGGCGGGGGCTGGAACTGGTCAGACTGGGAGCGGTGGTGAAACTGGGAGGGAACTGGGAGGGAACTGGGACAAACTGGGAGGGAACTGGGACATTCCTGAGGCCGGGAGTGCCCTGACCGGCCGGACTGGGATAAACTGGGAGGGACTGGGACGAACTGGGAGGGACTGGGAGGGGATTGGAGGGAACTGGGAGGGACTGGGTTATACTGGGTTATACTGGGATATACTGGGAGGGACTGGGAGGGAACTGCTGGTCACTGCTGGTCACTCATGGTCACCAGTGGTCACTCGTGGTCGCTCTGTCCAGGTGGGCTCTGGGATCACCAGTGGTCACTCGTGGTCACTCATGGTCACTCTGGTCACCCGTGGTCACTCTGGTCACCTGTGGTCACTCTGGTCACCCGTGGTCACTCTGGTCACCAGTGGTCACTCGTGGTCACTCGTGGTCACTGCTGGTCACCCGTGGTCACTCTGGTCACCAGTGGTCACTCGTGGTCACTCTGGTCACCCGTGGTCACTCGTGGTCACCCGTGGTCACTCTGGTCACTCGTGGTCACTCTGGTCACCCGTGGTCACTCTGGTCACCCGTGGTCACTCGTGGTCACCCGTGGTCACTCTGGTCACCCGTGGTCACTCTGGTCACTCTGTCCAGGTGGGCTCCCTATGCCCCGGGCTGGCCGTGGCGTCTCCGGGCGCTGCCCCCGGCCCTGTGCCCGTGGCCACGCCCTCCGGCCACGCCCCCTCCGGCCACGCCCCCTCCGGCCACGCCCACAACGGTGACGTCACGGGAGGAGCCGCCAGCAACGACGTCACAGGAGCAGTCGATGACGTCACAGGAGCCGCCGATGACGTCACAGGAGACACGGTCGACGACATCACACGAGGGGCCGTCGATGACGTCACAGGCCCCGCCCACCGCGCTGTCGCCCACCCTGAGCTTCCCCCTGGGGCACCGGGCCCAGCTGGCCGCGCGCGCCGCCGCCGCGTCAGTGACGTCATCGGGGTCACCGGGGGGTCACCGGGGGTCACCGGGGGTCACCGGGGGTCATCGGGGGTCAATCAACATCAATGGGGGTCAATGGGGGTCAATGGGGTCAATGGGGGTCAATGGGGTCAATGGGGTTCATCAAGGGTCCCCAATGTCCCCAATCCCCACAATGTCCCCAATGATGTCCCCACTGTCCCCAATGTCCCCAATGTCCCCTCACTGTCCCCATTGATGTCCCCACTGTCCCCTCACTGTCCCCTCGCTGTCCCCCCGCTGTCCCCATTGATGTCCCCCTCATTGTCCCCTCGCTGTCCCCTCACTGTCCCCTCATTGTCCCCTCATTGTCCCCTCATTGTCCCCTCACTGTCCACTCACTGTCCCCTCATTGTCCCCTCATTGTCCCCTCGCTGTCCCCTCGCTGTCCCCTCATTGTCCCCTCATTGTCCCCTCATTGTCCCCTCGCTGTCCCCTCACTGTCCCCGCTGTCCCCTCACTGTCCACTCGCTGTCCCCTCATTGTCCCCTCATTGTCCCCATTGATGTCCCCGCTGTCCCCAATGTCCCCAATGTCCCCAATGTCCCCATTGTCCCCTCGCTGTCCCCTCAGGCGCATCCGGCTCCGGCTCCGGGGGCTCTGTCCTGGCGGCTCCTGGCGCAGCCTCGGGGACGTTCGGGCGGCGCTCGAGGGT
Organism: Ammospiza maritima maritima; assembly: GCA_036010785.1. Lineage (NCBI taxonomy): Eukaryota > Metazoa > Chordata > Aves > Passeriformes > Passerellidae > Ammospiza > Ammospiza maritima. The sequence goes on from JAYKTQ010000431.1 coordinate 27,016, forward strand.
CCCGGGACCCCCATCAGCGGTGGGTGGCGCTGTCCCCCATGTCCCCAGCGTCCCCAAGGTGTCCCCAGGGTGTCCCCAATGTCCCCGGTGTCCCCACTGTCCCCAATGTCCCCGATGTCCCCAAGGTGTCCCCGATGTCCTCAAGGTGTCCCTGATGTCTCCCCAAGTGTCCCCAAGGTGTCCCCAGTGATGTCCCCCAATGTCCTCAAGGTGTCCCCAATAACGTCCCCAGTGTCCCCAAGGTGTCCCCAAGGTGTCCCCAAGGTGTCCCTGATGTCTCCCCAAGCGTTCCCAATGTCCCCAGTAATGTCCACAAGGTGTCCCCCAACGTCCCCAATAATGTCCCCAATGTCCCCCAACGTCCCCAATAATGTCCCCAATAATGTCCCCCAATATCTCCAATAATGTCCCCAATCCCCCCAACACCCCCAAATGTCCCCAATGTCCCCAACGTCCCCAATGTCCCCAATGTCCCCAACATCCCAAATGTCCCCAATGTCCCCAATGTCCCCAATTCCCCCAATGTCCCCAATGTCCCCAACAATGTCCCCCACAATGTCCCCAACGACGTCCCCCCGGTGTCCCCAGAGTACGTGGTGCGGCACTGGCAGTCGGACGCGTTTTTCGGGGAGCAGTTCCTGAGCGGGGTGAACCCCGTCCTGCTGCGCCGCTGCCGCCGCCTGCCCCCCAACTTCCCGGTCACCGGGGACATGGTGGCACCGACCTTGGGGACAGGGACGGACCTGCAGCGCGAGATGGAGGTGAGGAACCCAAAAAACCACCCCAAAATCCATAAAAACCACCCCAAAATCCATAAAAACCACCCCAAAATCCATAAAACGCACCCCAAAATCCATAAAAACCACTCCAAAATCCATAAAAACCACCCCAAAATCCATAAAACGCACCCCAAAATCCATAAAAACGCACCCCAAAATCCATAAAACGCACCCCAAAATCCATAAAAACCACCCCAAAATCCATGAAAACCACCCCAAAATCCATAAAACGCACCCCAAAATCCATGAAAACCACCCTAAAACTCATAAAAAATCACCCCAAAATCCACAAAACCCCATAAACACCCCAAAAAAACCCCAAACAAACTCCAAGGCCGTGGTGGCCCCGGGCCTGGGGACAGGGACGTCCCTGCGGCGGGAGATGGAGGTGAGAAACCCTAAAAACCATCAAATACCCCAAAAAACCGCAACCAGAAACCCCCAAAACCTCAAGAATCCACAAAGAGAAAGTCAGAAAACCCAAAAAACCCCGAAGAGAAACCCCCCAAAAAAAATCCCCCCAAAAAAATCCCCCCAAAAAATCCCCAAAATCCCCCAAATCCCCCAAACCCCCCAAAATCCCCAAGCCCCAAATCCCAAAACCCCAAAATTCCCAAAGCCCCCCAACCCCAAAATCCTCAAATCCCCAAACCCCCATTTTGGGGTCCCCATTTTTGGGGTGTTTGGGGGGGGTTTCGCATTTTTCGGGGTTCTCATTTCAGTATCTCCATTTTTGGGGTGTCTGGGGGTTCCCATGTTTGGGGTTCCCCATTTTTGGGGTGTCTGACGTTTCCCATTTTTGGGGTGTCTGACGTTTCTCATTTCGGTGTCCCCATTTCTGGTGTCCCCATTTTGGGGTGTCTGGGGGTTCCCATTTTTGGGGTTCCCCATTTTTGGGGTGTCTGACCTTTCCCATTTTTGGGGTTTCCCATTTTTGGGGTGTCTGACGTTTCTCATTTCGGTGTCCCCATTTTCGGGGTTCTCATTTCCGTGTCCCCATTTTGGTGTCCCCATTTTCGGGGTTCTCATTTTTGGGGTGTCTGGGGTTTCTCATTTCAACGTCCCAAATTTTGGTGTCCCCATTTTCGGGGTTCTCATTTTTGGGGTGTCTGGGGTTTCTCATTTCAACGTCCCAAATTTTGGTGTCCCCATTTTCGGGGTTCTCATTTTTGGGGTGTCTGACGTTTCTCATTTCCGTGTCCCCATTTTCGGGGTGTCCCCGTTTTTGGGGTATCTGGGGATTTCCATTTTTTGGGGTGTCTGAGGTTTCTCATTTCCGTGTCCCCGTTTTGGTGTCCCCATTTTTGGGGTTCTCATTTCGGTGTCCCCATTTTCGGGGTGTCCCCATTTTTGGGGTATCTGGGGATTTCCATTTTCGGGGTGTCTGACCTTTCTCCTTTCTGTACCCCAATTTTCGGGGTGTCCCCATTTCGGGGTGTCCCCGATTTCGGGGCACAGGCCGGCCGCCCCTTCCTGGCCGATTACATTTCAACGTCCCAAATTTTGGTGTCCCCATTTTTGGGGTTCTCATTTCGGTGTCCCCATTTTCGGGGTGTCCCCATTTTCGGGGTTCTCATTTTTGGGGTGTCTGGGGAGGGGGGGGTTTCTCATTTCCGTATCTCCGTTTTCGGGGTGTCTCACCTTTCTCCTTTCTGTCCCGTCCCCCCCCCCGTTTTTCGGGGTGTCCCCATTTCGGGGTGTCCCCATTTCGGGGTGTCCCCATTTTCGGGGTGTCCCCATTTCGGGTTCCCATTTTTGGGGTGTCTGGGGAGGGGGGGGTTTCTCATTTCCGTATCTCCGTTTTCGGGGTGTCTCACCTTTCTCCTTTCTGTCCCCCCCCCCTGTTTTTCGGGGTGTCCCCATTTTTGGGGTGTCCCCATTTCGGGGTGTCCCCATTTTCGGGTTCCCATTTTTGGGGTGTCTTGGGGGGGGGGGGTTCTCATTTCTGTATCTCCGTTTTCGGGGTGTCTCACCTTTCTCCTTTCTGTCCCGTCCCCCCCCCGTTTTTCGGGGTGTCCCCATTTCGGGGTGTCCCCATTTTCGGGGTGTCCCCATTTTCGGGGTGTCCCCATTTTCGGGTTCCCATTTTTGGGGTGTCTTGGGGGGGGGGTTCTCATTTCTGTATCTCCGTTTTCGGGGTGTCTCACCTTTCTCCTTTCTGTCCCGTCCCCCCCCCGTTTTTCGGGGTGTCCCCATTTTCGGGGTGTCCCCATTTCGGGGTGTCCCCATTTTCGGGGTGTCCCCATTTTCGGGGTGTCCCCATTTTCGGGTTCCCATTTTTGGGGTGTCTTGGGGGGGGGGGGTTCTCATTTCCGTATCTCCGTTTTCGGGGTGTCTCACCTTTCTCCTTTCTGTCCCCCCCTTCCCCCCGTTTTTCGGGGTGTCCCCATTTCGGGGTGTCCCCATTTCGGGGTGTCCCCATTTTCGGGGTGTCCCCATTTCGGGGCGCAGGCCGGCCGCCTCTTCCTGGCCGATTACGCGATGCTCGAGGGGCTCCCCACGGGCACCATCGGGGGGCGCCCCCAGTTCGTGGCCGCCCCCCTGTGCCTGCTCTGGCTCGGCCCCCGCGGCCGCCTCCTGCCCGTGGCCATCCAGGTACGGCCCCCCAGTGTCCCCAGGTGTCCCCAAGTGTCCCCAGGTGTCCCCAAGTGTCCCCATTGACCCCAATGTCCCCCAATGCCCCCACTGACCCCAATGCCCCCAATACCCCCAATGTCCCCATTGACCCCAATGTCCCCAATGTCCCCCAATGTCCCCCATTGACCCCAATGTCCCCACTGTGCCCATTGACCCCAATGTCCCCCAATGTCCCCCAATGTCCCCAAGTGTCCCCAAATATCCCTAGATGTCCTTCATGTGTCACCCGTGTCCCCAAATGTCCCCAAAATATCCTCTCCGTGTCCCCAGACATCCTCTGCGTCTCCCCGCTGTGTCCCCAAATGTCCCCAAATGTCCTTCATGTTTCACCCGTGTCCCCAAATGTCCCTAAATGTCCCTAAATGTCCCTAAATGTCCCCAATGTCCCCAATGTCCCCAAAATGTCCCCAATGTCCCCAATGTCCCCCAATGCCCCCATTGACCCCAATGCCCCCAATACCCCCAATGTCCCCAGTGTCCCCAATGTCCCCAATCCCCTCAATGTCCCCAATGTCCCCCACAGCTGTCCCAGCACCCCAGGCCGGGGTCCCCCGTTTTCGTCCCCGGGGGCCGTGGCTGGGCCGTGGCCAAGCTGTGGGTCAGGAGCGCCCACTTTGTGCTGACCCCTGTGACCCCCCTGATGTCCCCAATGTCCCCAGTGTCCCCCCAATGCCCCCGATGTCCCCAATGTCCCCAATCCCCCCAATGTCCCTCAATGTCCCCCCAATGTCCCCATCAACCCCAATGTCCCCAATGTCCCCAATGTCCCCAATGTCTCCCCACTGTCCCCAATCCCCCCAATCCTCCCAATGTCCCCCAATCCCCCCAATGTCCCCAATGTCCCCAATGTCCCCAGTGTCCCCAATGTCCCCAATCCCCTCAATGTCCCCAATGTCCCCCACAGCTGTCCCAGCACCCCGGGCCGGGGTCCCCCGTTTTCGTCCCCGGGGGCCGTGGCTGGGCCCTGGCCAAGCTGTGGGTCAGGAGCGCCCACTTTGTGCTGCACGAGATGGTGACGCACCTGCTGCACGGCCACTTCCTGGCCGAGGCCTTCGCCGTGGCCACCCAGCGCCTGCCGGCCGCGCACCCCGTGCACCAGGTACCCCGAGAGATGGACCCGAACCCCCGAAAAGTGAACCCCGAAATCGCCGCCCCGAAATACCCAACCCTGACCCCGAAAACCGCGTCCCGAAATCGCCGTCCCAAAATCCCCGACCCTGACCCCGAAATCCCCCAACCCTGACCCCCAAAAACGGCACACAAACCCCAAAAAGCGAACCCCGAAATCGCCGTCCCAAAATCCCCGACCCTGACCCCGAAAATGGCACCCAAACCCCAAAAAATGCACCATGACCCCAATGTCCCCAATGTCCCCAATGTCCCCAATCCCCCAATGTCCCCAGTGTCCCCGCTGTCCCCCAATGTCCCCAATGTCCCCAATGTCCCCAAATCCCCCAAATCCCATAAATGTCCCCAAATCCCCCCAATGTCCCCACTGTCCCCAATGTCCCCAATGTCCCCAATGTTCCCAAATGTCCCCAAATCCCCTAAATGTCCCCAAATGCCCCCGATGTCCCCAATGCCCCCAATGTCCCCAATGTCCCCAATGTCCCCAATGCCCCCAATGTCACCACTGTCCCCAAATGTCCCCAATGTCCCCGCTGTCCCCAGCTGCTCCTCCCCCACGTGCGTTTCACCTTCCACATCAACATCCTGGCGCGGGAGACGCTGCTGAACCCCGGCGGCATCATCGACCAGGTGAGGGGACACACCTGGGACACGCCTGTCACCTGTGTCACCTGTGTCACCTCGGTGTCACCTCGGTGTCACCTGTGTGATCTGTGTCGCCTGTGTGTCACCTGTGTGTCACCTGTCACCTGTGTGATCTGTGTGAGCTGTGTCACCTGTGTCACCTGTGTGTCACCTCCCAGTGTCACCTGTGTGTCATCTGTGTGTCACCTTTGTCACCTCCCTGTGCCACCTGGGTGTCACCTCCTGTGTGTCACCTGTGTGTCACCTGTGTCACCTGTGTCACCTGAGGCACCTGGGGCACCTGTGTGTCACCTGTGTCACCTGTGTGATCTGTGTCACCTTTGTCACCTCCCTGTGTCAACTGTGTCACCTGGGTCACCTGGGGCACCTGTGTGTCACCTGTGTCACCTGTGTCACCTGTGTCACCTCCCTGTGTGAGCTGTGTGAGCTGTGTCACCTCCCTATGTCACCTGTGTCACCTGGGGCACCTGGGGCACCTGTGTGTGAACTGTGTCACCTGTGTGTCATCTGTGTCACCCGGGTGTCACCTTAGCGTCATCTGTGTGTCACCTGTGTCACCTGTGTGTCACCTGTCACCTGTGTGTCACCTGAGGGGACACCTGTGTCACCTGTGTGGCACCTGTGCCACCTGGGTGTCACCTGTGTGTCACCTATGTGCCACCTGGGTGTCACCTGTGTGTCACCTGTGTGTCACCTGGGTGTCACCTGTGTCCCCACTGGTGGCACCAGGACATGTTGGTCCCCCTTGGTGTCACCTGGGTCCCCCTGGGGACACCTGGGTGACATTGAGGGGTGTCCCTGTCCCCAGGCCACCTCGGTGGGCCGGGAGGTGACACTGGTGGGACACAGGTGACACTGAGGGTGACACTGAGGGGTGTCCCCTGTCCCCAGGCCACCTCGGTGGTCAGGAGGTGACACAGGTGACACTGAGGGTGACACTGAGGGGTGTCCCCTGTCCCCAGGCCACCTCGGTGGGCCGCGAGGGGACGCTGGCGCTGGTGGCCCGGGGCACGGCGGCGCTGACGTTCCGCGAGCTCTGCGTCCCCGACGACGTGGCCGAGCGCGGCGTTGGGGACATCCCCGGCTACCACTACAGGGACGACGCCATGGACATCTGGGAGGCCATCCAGGGGTGGGGACACTGGGGGGACAATGGGGACACTGGGGACAATGGGGACACTGGGGACAATGGGACAATGGGGACATTGGGGGCAATGGGGACAATGGGGACAATGGGACAATGGGGACATTGGGGACAATGGGGACAGTGGGGACAATGGGGACATTGGGGGCAATGGGGACACTGAGGGGACATTGGGGACAATGGTGACAATGGGGACACTGAGGGGACAGTGTTGGGGACATCCCCGGCTACCACTACAGGGACGACGCCATGGACATCTGGGAGGCCATCCATGGGTGGGGACACTGGGGGGACAATGGGGACAGTGGGGACAATGGGGACAATGGGGGCAATGGGGACATTGGGGACAATGGGACAATGGGGACAATGGGACAATGGGGACATTGGGGACAATGGGGACAATGGGACAATGGGACAATGGGACAATGGGACAATGGGGTCATTGGGGGCAATGGGGACACTGAGGGGACAATGGGGACAATGGGACAATGGGGTCATTGGGGGCAATGGGGACACTGAGGGGACAATGGGGACAATGGTGACAATGGGGACAATGGGGACAATGGGACAATGGGGACATTGGGGACAATGGGGACAATGGGGACAATGGGGACAATGGGACAATGGGGACATTGGGGGCAATGGGGACACTGGGGGGACAATGGGGACATTGGGGACAATGGGGACAGTGGGGACAATGGGGACAATGGGGACAATGGGGACACTGAGGGGACATTGGGGACAATGGTGACAATGGGGACACTGAGGGGACAGTGTTGGGGACATCCCCGGCTACCACTACAGGGACGACGCCATGGACATCTGGGAGGCCATCCATGGGTGGGGACACTGGGGGGACAATGGGGACAGTGGGGACATTGGGGGCAATGGGGACAATGGGGACAATGGGACAATGGGGACATTGGGGACAATGGGGACAATGGGACAATGGGGACAATGGGACAATGGGGTCATTGGGGGCAATGGGGACACTGAGGGGACAATGGGGACAATGGGATAATGGGGTCATTGGGGGCAATGGGGACACTGGGGACATTGGGGGCAGTGGGGACACTGAGGGGACATTGGGGACAATGGGGACACTGGGGACATTGGGGGCAATGGGGACAATGGGGATAATGGGGACAATGGGGACATTGGGGACACTGAGGGGACAATGGGGACAATGGGACACTGGGGACATTGGGGGCAATGGGGACACTGAGGGGACATTGGGGACAATGGGGACAATGGGACATTGGGGACAATGGAGACAATGGGGACAATGGGGACAATGGGGACACTGAGGGGACACTAAGGGGACACTGAGGGGACAGGGAGGTGGCAGTGGTGGGGACACTGAGGGGACACTGACAATGGGAACAGGGCCACGGGGATGGGACACCAGCAATGGTGGGGACACAGGGACAGGGACATGGGGTGGGCCGTCACTTGCGTGTCACCGGCGTCCCTGAATGTCACCGCGGTGTCCCTGAATGTCACCGCGGTGTCCCAGCTACGTGGAGGGCATCGTGGCGCTCTTCTACGCCGAGGACGAGGAGGTGGCCGAGGATGAGGAGCTGCAGGAGTGGGTGGGCGAGATCTTCACCTACGGCGTCCTCGGCAACGAGAAGAGCGGTAGGGGACACCAGGGTGGGGGTGACAGGGACAGGTGAGGGGACACGGGGACGTGGTGGTCATGGTCATGGTGGTGGTCACGGTTGTCATGGTCATGTCATGGTGATGGTGATGGTGGTGGTCATGGTCAAGTCGTGGATGTGGTCATGGTCAAGTCATGGTCATGGTCAAGTCATGGTGATGGTGGTGGTGGTGGTCATGGTCGTGGTCAAGTCATGGATGTGGTCATGGTCAAGTCATGGTGATGGTGGTGGGGGTGGTCATGGTGATGGTGATGGTCAGTCATGGTCATGGTCGTGGTCAAGTCATGGTTGTGGTCATGGTCAAGTCATGGTGATGGTGGTGGTGGTGGTCATGGTGATGATGGTGGTGGTCATGGTCATAGTATGGTTGTGGTCATGGTCAAGTCATGGTGATGGTCATGGTGGTGGTCATAGTGATGGTCATGGTCAAGTCATGGTGATGGTCATGGTGGTGGTCATGGTCATGGTCATAGTCAAGTCATGGTGGTGGTAGTGGTCATGGACGTGGACGTGGATGTGGTCACGGTGATGATGATTGTCATGGTCATGGTCATGGTGATGGTCAATCGTGGTCATGGTCATGGTGATGGTTGTGGTCATGGTGATGGTCATTGTCATGGTCATGGTCACGTCATGGTGATGGTGATGGTGATGGTCAATCATGGCATGGCCATGGTCATGGTCATGGCATGGTCAAGTCATGGTGATGGTGGTGGTCATGGTCATGGTCATGGTCATGGTGGTGGTCATGGTCATGGTCAAGTCATGGTGATGGTGATGGTGATGGTTGTGATCATGGTCAAGTCATGGTCATGGTGATGGTCAATCATGGTCATGGTATGGTCATGGTTGTGGTCATGGTCAAGTCATGGTGATGGTCGTGGTCGTGCTTATGGTCATGGTCCCCAATGTCTCCAAAGTCCCCAATGTCCCCAATCCCTCAATGTCCCCAATGTCCCCAATGTCCCCTCAGTGTCCCCAAATGTCCCCAGGGTTCCCGTCCAAGCTCTGCAGCCGCCCCGAGCTGGTGAAGTTCCTGACCATGATCATCTTCTGCTGCTCCGCCCGGCACGCGGCCGTCAACAGCGGCCAGGTGACACCGGGGACACCTGGGGACACTGGGGACACCTGGGGACAGCTGGGGACATTGGGGACATTGGGGACATTGGGGACATTGGGGGGATTGGGGACATTGGGGACATTGGGGACACTGGGGACACCTGGGGACATTGGGGACATTGGGGACATTGGGGACATTGGGGACATTGGGGGGATTGGGGACATTGGGGACATTGGGGACACTGGGGACACCTGGGGACATTGGGGACACCTGGGGACATTGGGGACATTGGGGGGATTGGGGACATTGGGGACATTGGGGACATTGGGGGGATTGGGGACATTGGGGACACTGGGGACAGCTGGGGACATTGGGGACATTGGGGACACTGGGGACAGCTGGGGACATTGGGGACATTGGGGAGATTGGGGACATTGGGGGGATTCAGGACATTGGGACACTTGGGGACATTGGGGACACTGGGGACACTGGGGGGACATTGGGGAGAGTGGGGACATTGGGGACGTTGAGGGGATTGGGGACATTGGGGGGACACCTGGGGACACCTGGGGACACCTGGGGACATTGGGGACACCTGGGGACACTGGGTGGCTCAGGACACACCCGAGCGTGGCCATCAAGCTCATCTTGGCCACCAACCCCACCTTGGTGACCACCAAGGACGCGGGGATGTGACAGCACCCAGGTGGCACCCGAGTGACCCCGGGTGACCCCGCGTGACCCCGCGTGACCCCGCGTGACCCCGGGTGACCCCGCTGTCCCCTCCCCCAGTACGACTACGCCGCCTGGATGCCCAACACGCCGGGGACAATGCAGCGGCCACCGCCGGCCGGTGACGCCGAGGCCACCGAGGAGCTGCTGGTGGCCTCGCTGCCGTCCCCCGAGGCCACCGGGGCCCTGCTGGCCCTGCTGAGCGTGGTCAGCTACGAGGGCGGGGAGCTGGTGAGAGCCTGGGGACATTTGGGGACGTTGGGGACATTTGGGGACGTTGGGGGGATTGGGGACATTGGGGGCATTGAGGGTGGACAGGGACACCGGGGGGTTGTGAACTTCATGGTGACGTTGGTGTTTTGGTGTTCCCCAATGTCCCCAATCCCCTCAATGTCCCCACTGTCCCCAAAACCCCCAATGTCCCCAATCCCCTCAGTGTCCCCAATGTCCCCAATGTCCCCAATGTCCCCAATGTCCCCAATCCCCTCAATCCTCCCAATGTCCCCAATGTCCCCAGCCCCATTTTCCCAATTTCTCCCATTTTTTCCCCATTGTTCCCCATTTTCCCCTCAATGTCCCCAATGTCCCCAATGTCCCAAATCCCCCCAATGTCCCCATTGTCCCCATAACCCCCAATGTCCCCAATGTCCCCTCTAATGTCCCCAATCCCCCCAATGTTCCCAATGTCCCCAATCCCCTCAGTGTCCCCAATGTCCCCAATGTCCCCTCTAATGTCCCCAATGTCCCCAGTCCCCTCAATCCTCCCAATGTCCCCAATGTCCCCAATGTCCCCAATGTCCCCAGTGTCCCCAGTGTCCCCAGCCCCATTTTTCCCAATTTCTCCCATTTTTTCCCCATTGTTCCCCAGTTTCCCCTCAATGTTCCCATTGTCCCCAATGTCCCAAATCCCCTCAATGTCCCCAATGTCCCCATAACCCCCAATGTCCCCAATGTCCCCAATGTCCCCTCTGATGTCCCCTCTGATGTCCCTTTGGTGTCCCCAGCGTCCCCTGGGCTCGCGTTCCCAGGATCTCCTCTCCGGTTCTGGCCCCCGTTCCGTCCTGGGACATGGGGGTGTTGTGATGTCCCCAATGTCCCCAATGTCCCCAATCCACCCAATGTCCCCAATGTCCCCAATCCCCTCAATCCTCCCAATGTCCCCAATGTCCCCAATATCCCCCATCCCCGCAATGTCCCCAATGTCCCCAATGTCCCCAATGTCCCCAATGTCCCCAATCCCCTCAATCCTCCCAATGTCCCCAGTGTCCCCAGCCCCATTTTCCCAATTTCTCCCATTTTTTCCCCATTGTTCCCCATTTTCCCCAATGTCCCCAATGTCCCCAATGTCCCAAATCCCCCCAATGTCCCCATTGTCCCCATAACCCCCAGTGTCCCCAATGTCCCCTCTAATGTCCCCAATCCCCCCAATGTTCCCAATGTCCCCAATCCCCTCAGTGTCCCCAATGTCCCCAATGTCCCCTTTAATGTCCCCAATGTCCCCAGTCCCCTCAATCCTCCCAATGTCCCCAATGTCCCCAATGTCCCCAATGTCCCCAGCCCCATTTTTCCCAATTTCTCCCATTTTTCCCCATTGTTCCCCATTTTCCCCTCAATGTCCCCAATGTGCCAAATCCCCTCAATGTCCCCATTGTCCCCAATGTCCCCAATGTCCCCAATGTCCCCAATGTCCTAAATCCCCTCAATGTCCCCAATGTCCCCAGTGTCCCCAGCCCCATTTTTCCCAATTTCTCCCATTTTTTCCCCATTGTTCCCCAGTTTCCCCTCAATGTTCCCATTGTCCCCAATGTCCCAAATCCCCTCAATGTCCCCAATGTCCCCATAACCCCCAATGTCCCCAATGTCCCCAATGTCCCCTCTGATGTCCCCAATGTCCCTTTGGTGTCCCCAGCGTCCCCTGGGCTCGCGTTCCCAGGATCTCCTCTCCGGTTCTGGCCCCCGTTCCGTCCTGGGACATGGGGGTGTTGTGATGTCCCCGATGTCCCCAATGTCCCCAATGTCCCCAATGTCCCCAATGTCCCCAATCCACCCAATGTCCCCAATGCCCCCAGTGTCCCCAGCCCCATTTTTCCCAATTTCTCCCATTTTTCCCCATTGTTCCCCATTTTCCCCTCAATGTCCCCAATGTCCCCAATCCCCCCAATGTCCCCACTGTCCCCATAACCCCCAATGTCCCCAATGTCCCCTCTAATGTCCCCAATGTCCCCAATCCCCTCAATCCTCCCAATGTCCCCAATGCCCCCAGTGTCCCCAGCCCCATTTTTCCCAATTTCTCCCATTTTTCCCCATTGTTCCCCATTTTCCCCTCAATGTTCCCAATGTCCCCATAACCCCCAATGTCCCCAATGTCCCCTCTAATGTCCCCAATGTCCCCAATCCCCTCAATCCTCCCAATGCCCCCAATGTCCCCAGCCCCATTTTTCCCAATTTCTCCCATTTTTTCCCTCAATGTCCCCAATCCCCTCAATGTCCCCAATGTCCCCATAACCCCCAATGTCCCCAATGTCCCCAATGTCCCCTCTGATGTCCCTTTGGTGTCCCCAGCGTCCCCTGGGCTCGCGTTCCCAGGATCTCCTCTCGGGTCCCGGCCCCGGGTCCGTCCTGGCCGCGTTCCGGGCGCGCCTGGCCCAGATCTCGGAGCGGATCCGGAGCCGGAACGCGGAGCTGGAGCTGCCCTACCCCTACCTGGAGCCCACCTGTGTCACCGAGAGCATCTCCATCTGATGGACCTGTCACCTGTGTCACCTGTGTCACCTGTGTCACCTGTGTGTCATCTGTGTGTCACCTGTGTGTCACCTGTGTCACCTGTGTCACCTGTGTCACCTGTGTCACCTGTGTGTCACCTGTGTGTCACCTGTGTCACCTGTGTGTCAGCTGTGTCACCTGTGTGTCATCTGTGTCACCTGTGTCACCTGTGTGTCACCTGTGTGTCACCTGTGTCACCTGTGTCACCTGTGTCACCTGTGGGTCACCTGTGTCACCTGTGTCACCTGTGTGTCACCTGTGTGTCACCTGTGTCACCGAGAGCATCTCCATCTGATGGACTTGTCACCTGTGTCACCTGTGTGTCACCTGTGTGTCACCTGTGTCACCTGTGGGTCACCTGTGTCACCTGTGTGTCACCTGTGTGTCACCTGTGTGTCACCTGTGTCACCGAGAGCATCTCCATCTGATGGACCTGTCACCTGTGTCACCTGTGTGTCACCTGTGTGTCACCTGTGTGTCACCTGTGTCACCTGTGTCACCTGTGTGTCACCTGTGTGTCACCTGTGTCACCTGTGTCACCTGTGGGTCACACCTGTGTGTCACCTGTGTCACCTGTGTCACCTGTGTCACCTGTGGGTCACACCTGTGTGTCACCTGTGTGTCACCTGTGTCACCGAGAGCATCTCCATCAGAGAAAAAATCCCAAAAAAACCCCCCAAAAATCAGGGGGGAAACCACAAAAAATCAGGGAAAAAAAAAACCAAAACCAAAAACAAAACAAAACCAAAAAATCAGAGAAAAAAATCCAAAAAACTCCCCCAAAAATCAGGGAAAAAACCCCAAAAAATCAGAGGAATAAACCCCAAAAAATCAGAGGGAAAAACCCCAAAAAAATCAGGGAAAAAAAAACCCAAAAAATCAGGGAAAAAATCCCAATCAGGGAAAAAAAATCCCAAAAAAATCAAGGAAAAAACCCCAAAAAATCAGGGAAAAAAATCCTAAAAAATCAGAGAAAAAATGACAAAAAAAACAGGAAAAAAAAAACCCCAACAAAATATCAGGGAAAAAATCCTAAAAATCAGAGAAAAAAGCCCCACAAAATCAGAAAAAAAAAAAAAAAACCCAAAAATCAGGAAAAAAACCCCAAAAAGTCAGGAAAATTTTTGAATTTTGGGATTTTTTAGGGGATTTTTAAAGAGGATTTTTGGGGCTCCTCAGCTTCGTGTGAATCCCCAGAAAATTCCAAAAAACCCCAAAATTTCTGAACCCCAAAAATTTTATTGAAACCCCAATAAATGGATTGAAAATGAGGCGGAGTCGGAATTTTTGGGGGTTTTGGGGGGATTTTGGGGATTTTTATGGGATTTTAATGGGAATTTTTTTGGGATTTTTATGGGATTTTTGGGGGATTTTCGAAGGATTTTTGGGGGGATTTTTATGGGATTTTGGGGGGATTTTTTGGGATTTTTAGGGGATTTTTTGGGATTTTTAGGGGATTTTGGGGGGATTTTTATGGGATTTTGGGGGGATTTTTATGGGATTTTTGGGGGGAATTTATGGGATTTTTATGGGATTTTTGGGGATTTTTAGGGGGATTTTTATGGGATTTTGGGGGATTTTTATGGGATTTTTGGGGCGATTTTAATGGGATTTTCATGGGATTTTTATGGGATTTTTGGGGCTATTTTAATGGGATCTTCATGCTATTTTAATGGGATTTTTGGGGCTATTTTAATGGAATTTTATGGGATTTAAATGGGATTTTTGGGGCTATTTTAATGGGATTTTAATGGGAATTTCATGGGATTTTTATGGGATTTTTGGGGCTATTTTCATGGGATTTTCATGGCATTTTTATGGGAATTTTGGGGCGATTTTAATGGGATTTTCATGGGATTTTGGGGCTATTTTAATGGGATTTTAATGGGATTTTTATGGGATTTTCATGGGATTTTGGGGCTATTTTAGTGGGATTTTAATGGGATTTTGGGGGCTATTTTAATGGGATTTTAATGGGAATTTAATGGGATTTTTGAGGCTATTTTAATGGGAATTTTATGGGATTTTAGCGGGATTTTTGGGGCGATTTTAATGGGATTTTCATGGGATTTTTGGGGCTATTTTAATGGGAATTTAATGGGATTTTAATGGGATTTTTTGGGGATTTTAATGGGATTTTAGCGGGATTTTTGGGGCGATTTTAATGGGATTTTCATGGGATTTTTGGGGCTATTTTAATGGGAATTTAATGGGATTTTTTGGGGATTTTAATGGGATTTTCATGGGATTTTTGGGGCTATTTTAATGGGATTTTCATGGGATTTTAGTGGGATTTTTATGGGATTTTGGGGGCTATTTTAATGGGACTTTTGGGGCTATTTTAATGGGATTTTCATGGGATTTTCATGGGATTTTTGGGGCTATTTTAATGGGAATTTTATGAGATTTTCATGGGATTTTTGGGGCTATTTTAATGGAATTTTATGGGATTTTAATTGGATTTTTGGGGCTATTTTAATGGGAATTTTATGGGATTTTCATGGGATTTTTGCGGCTATTTTAATGGGATTTTCATGGGGGTTTTATGGGATTTTGGGGCTATTTTCATGGGATTTTCATGGGATTTTTGGGGTTATTTTAATGGGATTTTCATGGGATTTTTATGGGATTTTCATGGGATTTTGGGGGCTATTTTAATGGGATGTTCATGGGATTTTGGGGGCTATTTTAATGGGATTTTAATGGGATTTTTATGGGATTTTCATGGGATTTTGGGGCTATTTTAATGGGATTTTCATGGGATTTTGGGGCTATTTTAATGGGATTTTCATGGGATTTTGGGGGCTATTTTAATGGGATTTTAATGGGAATTTAATGGGATTTTTGAGGCTATTTTAATGGGAATTTTATGGGATTTTAGCGGGATTTTTGGGGCGATTTTAATGGGATTTTCATGGGATTTTTGGGGCTATTTTAATGGGAATTTAATGGGATTTTAATGGGATTTTTTGGGGATTTTAATGGGATTTTCATGGGATTTTTGGGGCTATTTTAATGGGATTTTCATGGGATTTTAGTGGGATTTTTATGGGATTTTTGGGGCTATTTTCATGGGATTTTAATGGGATTTTTATGGGATTTTCATGGGATTTTGGGGCTATTTTAATGGGATTTTCATGGGATTTTGGGGGCTATTTTAATGGGATTTTCATGGGATTTTGGGGGCTATTTTAATGGGATTTTAATGGGAATTTAATGGGATTTTTGAGGCTATTTTAATGGGAATTTTATGGGATTTTAGCGGGATTTTTGGGGCGATTTTAATGGGATTTTCATGGGATTTTTGGGGCTATTTTAATGGGAATTTAATGGGATTTTAATGGGATTTTTTGGGGATTTTAATGGGATTTTCATGGGATTTTGGGGGCTATTTTAATGGGATTTTCATGGGATTTTCATGGGATTTTTGGGGCTATTTTAATGGGAATTTTATGAGATTTTCATGGGATTTTTGGGCCTATTTTAATGGGAATTTTATGGGATTTTCATGGGATTTTTGCGGCTATTTTAATGGGATTTTCATGGGGTTTTTATGGGAATTTTGGGGCTATTTTAATGGGATTTTCATGGGATTTTGGGGGCTATTTTAATGGGATTTTAATGGGATTTTTATGGGATTTTCATGGGATTTTGGGGCTATTTTAGTGGGATTTTAATGGGATTTTGGGGGGCTATTTTAATGGGATTTTAATGGGAATTTAATGGGATTTTTGAGGCTATTTTAATGGGAATTTTATGGGATTTTAGCGGGATTTTTGGGGCGATTTTAATGGGATTTTCATGGGATTTTTGGGGCTATTTTAATGGGAATTTAATGGGATTTTAATGGGATTTTTTGGGGATTTTAATGGGATTTTCATGGGATTTTTGGGGCTATTTTAATGGGATTTTCATGGGATTTTAGTGGGATTTTTATGGGATTTTTGGGGCTATTTTCATGGGATTTTAATGGGATTTTTATGGGATTTTCATGGGATTTTGGGGCTATTTTAATGGGATTTTCATGGGATTTTGGGGGCTATTTTAATGGGATTTTCATGGGATTTTGGGGGCTATTTTAATGGGATTTTAATGGGAATTTAATGGGATTTTTGAGGCTATTTTAATGGGAATTTTATGGGATTTTAGCGGGATTTTTGGGGCGATTTTAATGGGATTTTCATGGGATTTTTGGGGCTATTTTAATGGGAATTTAATGGGATTTTAATGGGATTTTTTGGGGATTTTAATGGGATTTTCATGGGATTTTGGGGGCTATTTTAATGGGATTTTCATGGGATTTTCATGGGATTTTGGGGGCTATTTTAATGGGATTTTTTTTTTCAATTTTCGGGTTTTTTTCCACCATTTTCCTCCCCATCCTTTTTTGACCTTTCGGGGTTCCCATCTCGGGGTTCCCCCCCCCCTTTTTTCCCTTTTTCCCTTTTTCCCCTCCCCCCCCGGCCCCTCCCGGCTCCGTCCCCGCCCGGGTCAAAGTTCGGGGCTCGCTCGGGACGTGGCGCCCTGGCCGGTACCAAAGGGGGGTCCGGGGGGGGGTTTCGGGTTCTTGGGGTCCCCCCCGGGGTTTTTTTGGGCTCCCCCCGAATTTGGGGGATCCCCCCGAGCCCCCCCCCCGCCGGTGTCACCCCCAATTGTGTCCCCCCCACTCCCGCAGGGATGGAGCGAACTTTGCGTTCCGCGCTGCAGGCGCTGAGCGTCGCGCAGTGGATGCTGACCTTCCTCTTCCTCGGTAATTAGCGCGGGTTAATTAGGGTTAATTAATGATTTGGAGGGTTCATTAAGGCCTTGAGGAAGGGGTCCAGCCGTGGAGGGGGGATTAATTGCGGGGTTAATTAATTCGAAGCGTTAATTAATGAGGAAAGGGGATCTTTATGGAGTTAAAGGGAACAATTGGAGAGCTTTAATTAAAGTTGTGGGGTTAATTAGCGCGGGTTAATTAGGGTTAGTTAATGATTTGGAGGGGTAATTAAGGCCTTGAGGAAGGGGTCCAGCCGTGGAGGGGGGATTAATTGCGGGGTTAATTAATTCGAAGCGTTAATTAATGAGGAAAGGGGATCTGGATGGGGTTAAATAATGGTAGAGGGGGCAATTAATGGCCTTAATTAGCTCGGTTGATTAGGGTTAATTAACCCTTTGGAGGGTTAATTAAGGCCTTGAGGAAGGGGTCCAGCCGTGGAGGGGGGATTAATTGCGGGGTTAATTAATTAGAAGCGTTAATTAATGAGGAAATGGGATCTGGATGGGTCAAAGGTAGAGGGCGCAATTAAGGGGTTAATTAATGGATTTAATTAATGCTGAGGGGGTAATTAACCCTTGGGAGGGTTAATTAAGGCCTTGAGGAAGGGGTTTAGGCCCTAAAGGGGTAATTGATTGGGGGATTAATTAATTAGAAGCGTTAATTAATGAGGAAATGGGATCTGGATGGGTTAAAGGTAGAGGGCGCAATTAAGGGGGTTAATTAAGGTTGTGGGGTTAATTAGCGCGGGTTAATTAGGGTTAATTAAGGGTTTGGAGGGTAATTAAGGCCTTGAGGAAGGGGTCTAGCCGTGGAGGGGGGATTAATTGCGGGGTTAATTAATTCGAAGCGTTATTAATGAGGAAAGGGGATCTGGATGGGGTTAAAGGTAGAGGGCGCAATTAGAAGAGGTTAATGAAGGCTCCGGGGTTAATTAGCCTCAAATGATCGTTAATAATTAATTAATTAACCTGGAATTAATTAGCTCGAGCGTGTTAATTAATGACAGGGGGAGGAAATTAACCCTTAAAGGGGAGGCTACAATTAACAGAGCGGGGTTAATTAACGACGGGAACGGGAAAAGTAAAGGCAACGGGGCCGCCGTATGCTAATTTATGGTGATGTATGCTAATTAACGCTAACGAATATGCAAACGAGGCCCGGGCTCGGCGCTGGCGCTGCTGTGGCTGCTGCGGACGCGGCTCTGGATCGTCCCCGTCACCTACGCGGGGTGGTGGCTCTGGGACTGGCACGGGGCTGACACAGGTGGGGACAGAGGGGACATTGGGGACATTGGGGACAGTGGGGACAGAGGGGGGTTTGGGGACAGTGGGGACATAGGGGGGATTGGGGACATTGGGGGGATTGGGGACAACGGGGACAGAGGGGACATTGGGGACATTGGGGACAGTGGGGACATTGGGGACAGTGGGGACATAGAGGACAATGGGGACATTGGGGACAGAGGGGACATTGGGACAGTGGGGACATAGGGGACATTGGGGACATTGGGGACATTGGGGGGATTGGGGACATTGGGGACATTGGGGACATTGGGACAGAGGGGACAGTGGGGACAGTGGGGACATTGGGGACATTGGGGACACTGGGGACACAGTGGGGACATTGGGGACATTGGGGACAATGGGGACAGAGGGGACAGAGGGACATTGGGGACATTGGGGACATTGGGGACACTGGGGGGATTGGGGACATTGGGGACACATTGGGGACAGTGGGGACATTGGGGACATTGGGGACAAAATGGGGACATTGGGGGCAATGGGGACATTGGGGACAGTGGGGACAGTGGGGACAGTGGGGACATTGGGGACAATGGGGACAATGGGGACACTGGGGGGATTGGGGACAATGGGGACATTGGGGACATTGGGGACATTGGGGCTCTGGATCGTCGCCGTCACCTACGGGGGGTGGTGGCTCTGGGACTGGCACGGGGCTGACACAGGTGGGGACAGAGGGGACATTGGGGACATTGGGGACATTGGGGACAGAGGGGACAGTGGGGACATTGGGGACAGTGGGGACATTGGGGGGATTGGGGACAATGGGGGGATTGGGGACAATGGGGACAATGGGGACAGTGGGGACGCTGGGGACAGTGGGGGATTGGGGACATTGGGACTCTGGATCGTCCCCGTCACCTACGCGGGGTGGTGGCTCTGGGACTGGCACGGGGCTGACACAGGTGGGGACATTGGGGACAGTGGGGACATAGGGGACAATGGGGACATTGGGGACAGAGGGGACATTGGGGACAGTGGGGACATAGGGGACATTGGGGACATTGGGGGATTGGGGACATTGGGGACAATGGGGACATTGGGGACATTGGGGACAGAGGGGACATTGGGGACATTGGGGACATTGGGGACAGAGGGGACAGTGGGGACACTGTGGGACATTGGGGGGATTGGGGACAGAGGGGACAATGGGGACATTGGGGACAGTGGGGACAATGGGGACATTGGGGACAGTGGGGACGCTGGGGACAGTGGGGGATTGGGGACATTGGGCTCTGGATCGTCGCCGTCACCTACGGGGGGTGGTGGCTCTGGGACTGGCACGGGGCAGAGAGAGATGGGGACAGTGGGACATTGGGGACACAACGGGGACATTGAGGACAGTGGGGACAGTGGGGACACAATGGGGACAGTGGGGACAGAGGGGACAGAGGGGGGATTGGGGACATCAATGGGGACAGAGGGGACACAATGGGGACACAGTGGGGGACATTGGGGACATTGGGGACAATGGGGACAGTGGGGACATTGGGGACATTGGGGGGTTTGGGGACAGTGGGGACATAGGGGACAATGGGGACATCAATGGGGACAGTGGGGACATGGAAGGGTGTGGGCATTGGGGACATCAGTGGGGCATCAATGGGGACATTGGGGACAGTGGGGACATTGGGGACAGTCGGGACAATGGGGACATCAGTGGGGACATTGGGGACAAGGGGGGGTGGGGGCATTGGGGGATTTGGGGACATTGGGGGGATTGGGGGGACATTGGGGACAGTGGGGACATTGGGGACATCAATGGGGACATTGGGGACAGAGGGGACATTGGGGGGGATTGGGGACATTGGGGACAGAGGGGACACAGGGGACACCCAGGGGATTTGGGGACACTGGGGACAGTGGGGGGATTGGGGGGGTTGGGGACATTAATGGGGACATCAATGGGACAGTGGGGACATTGGGGACACCCAGGGGACATTGGGGACAGTGGGGGGGATTTGGGGGCATTTTCGGGATTGGGGCATTGGGGACATCGGGACGTTTTTGGGATTTGGGACATTGGGGGACATTGGGGACACTGAGGGGATTTGGGGACATCAAGGACAACGAGGACACTGAGGACATTGTGGGGACATTTGGGGACATTGGGGGACATTTGGGGACATTGGGGGACACTGGGGACATGTTTGGGATTGGGGCGGGTTGGGGACATTGGGGGCTTGGGGACACTGAGGGACATTGAGGGATA
>JAYKTQ010000403.1:0-121912 GCA_036010785.1 Ammospiza maritima maritima
TCTTCATGCCAAACACTTGGAAGACCTCCGTGCAACGTCTAGAACACGATGGGAGATGTTTTCTGTGCTGGCACAGTTTTTCCGAGCCAGACATAGTAGAAAAGCTTTTTGCTAAGATGTAGACGAGAAGAGACGCTAAAGACGAAGGTACGATGCTGTCTGGAGCTAAGAGCCGCTCCCGGGCGTCTTTCGGCAGAAGCCGCGCTAAGGAGTGCACAGTGAGCGGCACAATCGTCTTTGCGCGAAGAAGCCGCTTCTTCGCCTCCGGGAGCCGGAGAGAGCGGCACCTTCGGAAAGGTGAAGAAGGAAGCTGTACAACACTGGGATTGTGTGCGCAGCTTGCCAACTGCTAGAAAACAGTACCTTTGCACTCTCCTGACTTTTCCAATCACATGAACATTCGATTGGAAGCTGTTTTGGACAACTTTTCTTTTCTTCATGCCAAACACTTGGAAGACCTCCGTGCAACGTCTAGAACACGATGGGAGATGTTTTCTGTGCTGGCACAGTTTTTCCGAGCCAGACATAGTAGAAAAGCTTTTTGCTAAGATGTAGACGAGAAGAGACGCTAAAGACGAAGGTACGATGCTGTCCGGAGCTAAGAGCCGCTCCCGGGCGTCTTTCGGCAGAAGCCGCGCTAAGGAGTGCACAGTGAGCGGCACAATCGTCTTTGCGCGAAGAAGCCGCTTCTTCGCCTCCGGGAGCCGGAGAGAGCGGCACCTTCGGAAAGGTGAAGAAGGAAGCTGTACAACACTGGGATTGTGTGCGCAGCTTGCCAACGGCTAGAAAACAGTACCTTTGCACTCTCCTGACTTTTCCATTCACATGAACATTCGATTGGAAGCTGTTTTGGACAACTTTTCTTTTCTTCATGCCAAACACTTGGAAGACCTCCGTGCAACGTCTAGAACACGATGGGAGATGTTTTCTGTGCTGGCACAGTTTTTCCGAGCCAGACATAGTAGAAAAGCTTTTTGCTAAGATGTAGACGAGAAGAGACGCTAAAGACGAAGGTACGATGCTGTCCGGAGCTAAGAGCCGCTCCCGGGCGTCTTTCGGCAGAAGCCGCGCTAAGGAGTGCACAGTGAGCGGCACAATCGTCTTTGCGCGAAGAAGCCGCTTCTTCGCCTCCGGGAGCCGGAGAGAGCGGCACCTTCGGAAAGGTGAAGAAGGAAGCTGTACAACACTGGGATTGTGTGCGCAGCTTGCCAACTGCTAGAAAACAGTACCTTTGCACTCTCCTGACTTTTCCAATCACATGAACTTTCGATTGGAAGCTGTTTTGGACAACTTTTCTTTTCTTCATGCCAAACACTTGGAAGACCTCCGTGCAACGTCTAGAACACGATGGGAGATGTTTTCTGTGCTGGCACAGTTTTTCCTCGCCAGACATAGTGGAAAAGCTTTTTGCTAAGATGTAGACGAGAAGAGACGCTAAAGACGAAGGTACGATGCTGTCCGGAGCTAAGAGCCGCTCCCGGGCGTCTTTCGGCAGAAGCCACGCTAAGGAGTGCACAGTGAGCGGCACAATCGTCTTTGCGCGAAGAAGCCGCTTCTTCGCCTCCGGGAGCCGGAGAGAGCGGCACCTTCGGAAAGGTGAAGAAGGAAGCTGTACAACACTGGGATTGTGTGCGCAGCTTGCCAACTGCTAGAAAACAGTACCTTTGCACTCTCCTGACTTTTCCAATCACATGAACATTCGATTGGAAGCTGTTTTGGACACCTTTTCTTTTCTTCATGCCAAACACTTGGAAGACCTCCGTGCAACGTCTAGAACACGATGGGAGATGTTTTCTGTGCTGGCACAGTTTTTCCGAGCCAGACATAGTAGAAAAGCTTTTTGCTAAGATGTAGACGAGAAGAGACGCTAAAGACGAAGGTACGATGCTGTCCGGAGCTAAGAGCCGCTCCCGGGCGTCTTTCGGCAGAAGCCGCGCTAAGGAGTGCACAGTGAGCGGCACAATCGTCTTTGCGCGAAGAAGCCGCTTCTTCGCCTCCGGGAGCCGGAGAGAGCGGCACCTTCGGAAAGGTGAAGAAGGAAGCTGTACAACACTGGGATTGTGTGCGCAGCTTGCCAACTGCTAGAAAACAGTACCTTTGCACTCTCCTGACTTTTCCAATCACATGAACATTCGATTGGAAGCTGTTTTGGACACCTTTTCTTTTCTTCATGCCAAACACTTGGAAGATCTCCGTGCAACGTCTAGAACACGATGGGAGATGTTTTCTGTGCTGGCACAGTTTTTCCGAGCCAGACATAGTAGAAAAGCTTTTTGCTAAGATGTAGACGAGAAGAGACGCTAAAGACGAAGGTACGATGCTGTCCGGAGCTAAGAGCCGCTCCCGGGCGTCTTTCGGCAGAAGCCGCGCTAAGCAGTGCACAGTGAGCGGCACAATCGTCTTTGCGCGAAGAAGCCGCTTCTTCGCCTCCGGGAGCCGGAGAGAGCGGCACCTTCGGAAAGGTGAAGAAGGAAGCTGTACAACACTGGGATTGTGTGCGCAGCTTGCCAACTGCTAGAAAACAGTACCTTTGCACTCTCCTGACTTTTCCAATCACATGAACATTCGATTGGAAGCTGTTTTGGACAACTTTTCTTTTCTTCATGCCAAACACTTGGAAGACCTCCGTGCAACGTCTAGAACACGATGGGAGATGTTTTCTGTGCTGGCACAGTTTTTCCTCGCCAGACATAGTAGAAAAGCTTTTTGCTAAGATGTAGACGAGAAGAGACGCTAAAGACGAAGGTACGATGCTGTCCGGAGCTAAGAGCCGCTCCCGGGCGTCTTTCGGCAGAAGCCGCGCTAAGGAGTGCACAGTGAGCAGCACAATCGTCTTTGCGCGAAGAAGCCGCTTCTTCGCCTCCGGGAGCCGGAGAGAGCGGCACCTTCGGAAAGGTGAAGAAGGAAGCTGTACAACACTGGGATTGTGTGCGCAGCTTGCCAACTGCTAGAAAACAGTACCTTTGCACTCTCCTGACTTTTCCAATCACATGAACATTCGATTGGAAGCTGTTTTGGACAACTTTTCTTTTCTTCATGCCAAACACTTGGAAGACCTCCGTGCAACGTCTAGAACACGATGGGAGATGTTTTCTGTGCTGGCACAGTTTTTCCGAGCCAGACATAGTAGAAAAGCTTTTTGCTAAGATGTAGACGAGAAGAGACGCTAAAGACGAAGGTACGATGCTGTCCGGAGCTAAGAGCCGCTCCCGGGCGTCTTTCGGCAGAAGCCGTGCTAAGGAGTGCACAGTGAGCGGCACAATCGTCTTTGCGCGAAGAAGCCGCTTCTTCGCCTCCGGGAGCCGGAGAGAGCGGCACCTTCGGAAAGGTGCAGAAGGAAGCTGTACAACACTGGGATTGTGTGCGCAGCTTGCCAACTGCTAGAAAACAGTACCTTTGCACTCTCCTGACTTTTCCAATCACATGAACATTCGATTGGAAGCTGTTTTGGACAACTTTTCTTTTCTTCATGCCAAACACTTGGAAGACCTCCGTGCAACGTCTAGAACACGATGGGAGATGTTTTCTGTGCTGGCACAGTTTTTCCGAGCCAGACATAGTAGAAAAGCTTTTTGCTAAGATGTAGACGAGAAGAGACGCTAAAGACGAAGGTACGATGCTGTCCGGAGCTAAGAGCCGCTCCCGGGCGTCTTTCGGCAGAAGCCGCACTAAGGAGTGCACAGTGAGCGGCACAATCGTCTTTGCGCGAAGAAGCCGCTTCTTCGCCTCCGGGAGCCGGAGAGAGCGGCACCTTCGGAAAGGTGAAGAAGGAAGCTGTACAACACTGGGATTGTGTGCGCAGCTTGCCAACTGCTAGAAAACAGTACCTTTGCACTCTCCTGACTTTTCCATTCACATGAACTTTCGATTGGAAGCTGTTTTGGACAACTTTTCTTTTCTTCATGCCAAACACTTGGAAGACCTCCGTGCAACGTCTAGAACACGATGGGAGATGTTTTCTGTGCTGGCACAGTTTTTCCAAGCCAGACATAGTGGAAAAGCTTTTTGCTAAGATGTAGACGAGAAGAGACGCTAAAGACGAAGGTACGATGCTGTCCGGAGCTGAGAGCCGCTCCCGGGCGTCTTTCGGCAGAAGCCGCGCTAAGGAGTGCACAGTGAGCGGCACAATCGTCTTTGCGCGAAGAAGCCGCTTCTTCGCCTCCGGGAGCCGGAGAGAGCGGCACCTTCGGAAAGGTGAAGAAGGAAGCTGTACAACACTGGGATTGTGTGCGCAGCTTGCCAACTGCTAGAAAACAGTACCTTTGCACTCTCCTGACTTTTCCAATCACATGAACATTCGATTGGAAGCTGTTTTGGACACCTTTTCTTTTCTTCATGCCAAACACTTGGAAGACCTCCGTGCAACGTCTAGAACACGATGGGAGATGTTTTCTGTGCTGGCACAGTTTTTCCGAGCCAGACATATTAGAAAAGCTTTTTGCTAAGATGTAGACGAGAAGAGACGCTAAAGACGAAGGTACGATGCTGTCCGGAGCTAAGAGCCGCTCCCGGGCGTCTTTCGGCAGAAGCCGCGCTAAGGAGTGCACAGTGAGCGGCACAATCGTCTTTGCGCGAAGAAGCCGCTTCTTCGCCTCCGGGAGCCGGAGAGAGCGGCACCTTCGGAAAGGTGAAGAAGGAAGCTGTACAACACTGGGATTGTGTGCGCAGCTTGCCAACTGCTAGAAAACAGTACCTTTGCACTCTCCTGACTTTTCCAATCACATGAACATTCGATTGGAAGCTGTTTTGGACAACTTTTCTTTTCTTCATGCCAAACACTTGGAAGACCTCCGTGCAACGTCTAGAACACGATGGGAGATGTTTTCTGTGCTGGCACAGTTTTTCCTCGCCAGACATAGTGGAAAAGCTTTTTGCTAAGATGTAGACGAGAAGAGACGCTAAAGACGAAGGTACGATGCTGTCCGGAGCTAAGAGCCGCTCCCGGGCGTCTTTCGGCAGAAGCCGCGCTAAGGAGTGCACAGTGAGCGGCACAATCGTCTTTGCGCGAAGAAGCCGCTTCTTCGCCTCCGGGAGCCGGAGAGAGCGGCACCTTCGGAAAGGTGAAGAAGGAAGCTGTACAACACTGGGATTGTGTGCGCAGCTTGCCAACTGCTAGAAAACAGTACCTTTGCACTCTCCTGACTTTTCCATTCACATGAACTTTCGATTGGAAGCTGTTTTGGACAACTTTTCTTTTCTTCATGCCAAACACTTGGAAGACCTCCGTGCAACGTCTAGAACACGATGGGAGATGTTTTCTGTGCTGGCACAGTTTTTCCAAGCCAGACATAGTAGAAAAGCTTTTTGCTAAGATGTAGACGAGAAGAGACGCTAAAGACGAAGGTACGATGCTGTCCGGAGCTGAGAGCCGCTCCCGGGCGTCTTTCGGCAGAAGCCGCGCTAAGGAGTGCACAGTGAGCGGCACAATCGTCTTTGCGCGAAGAAGCCGCTTCTTCGCCTCCGGGAGCCGGAGAGAGCGGCACCTTCGGAAAGGTGAAGAAGGAAGCTGTACAACACTGGGATTGTGTGCGCAGCTTGCCAACTGCTAGAAAACAGTACCTTTGCACTCTCCTGACTTTTCCAATCACATGAACTTTCGATTGGAAGCTGTTTTGGACAACTTTTCTTTTCTTCATGCCAAACACTTGGAAGACCTCCGTGCAACGTCTAGAACACGATGGGAGATGTTTTCTGTGCTGGCACAGTTTTTCCGAGCCAGACATAGTAGAAAAGCTTTTTGCTAAGATGTAGACGAGAAGAGACGCTAAAGACGAAGGTACGATGCTGTCCGGAGCTAAGAGCCGCTCCCGGGCGTCTTTCGGCAGAAGCCGCGCTAAGGAGTGCACAGTGAGCGGCACAATCGTCTTTGCGCGAAGAAGCCGCTTCTTCGCCTCCGGGAGCCGGAGAGAGCGGCACCTTCGGAAAGGTGAAGAAGGAAGCTGTACAACACTGGGATTGTGTGCGCAGCTTGCCAACTGATAGAAAACAGTACCTTTGCACTCTCCTGACTTTTCCAATCACATGAACATTCGATTGGAAGCTGTTTTGGACACCTTTTCTTTTCTTCATGCCAAACACTTGGAAGACCTCCGTGCAACGTCTAGAACACGATGGGAGATGTTTTCTGTGCTGGCACAGTTTTTCCGAGCCAGACATATTAGAAAAGCTTTTTGCTAAGATGTAGACGAGAAGAGACGCTAAAGACGAAGGTACGATGCTGTCCGGAGCTAAGAGCCGCTCCCGGGCGTCTTTCGGCAGAAGCCGCGCTAAGGAGTGCACAGTGAGCGGCACAATCGTCTTTGCGCGAAGAAGCCGCTTCTTCGCCTCCGGGAGCCGGAGAGAGCGGCACCTTCGGAAAGGTGAAGAAGGAAGCTGTACAACACTGGGATTGTGTGCGCAGCTTGCCAACTGCTAGAAAACAGTACCTTTGCACTCTCCTGACTTTTCCAATCACATGAACATTCGATTGGAAGCTGTTTTGGACAACTTTTCTTTTCTTCATGCCAAACACTTGGAAGACCTCCGTGCAACGTCTAGAACACGATGGGAGATGTTTTCTGTGCTGGCACAGTTTTTCCTCGCCAGACATAGTGGAAAAGCTTTTTGCTAAGATGTAGACGAGAAGAGACGCTAAAGACGAAGGTACGATGCTGTCCGGAGCTAAGAGCCGCTCCCGGGCGTCTTTCGGCAGAAGCCGCGCTAAGGAGTGCACAGTGAGCGGCACAATCGTCTTTGCGCGAAGAAGCCGCTTCTTCGCCTCCGGGAGCCGGAGAGAGCGGCACCTTCGGAAAGGTGAAGAAGGAAGCTGTACAACACTGGGATTGTGTGCGCAGCTTGCCAACTGCTAGAAAACAGTACCTTTGCACTCTCCTGACTTTTCCAATCACATGAACATTCGATTGGAAGCTGTTTTGGACAACTTTTCTTTTCTTCATGCCAAACACTTGGAAGACCTCCGTGCAAAGTCTAGAACACGATGGGAGATGTTTTCTGTGCTGGCACAGTTTTTCCGAGCCAGACATAGTAGAAAAGCTTTTTGCTAAGATGTAGACGAGAAGAGACGCTAAAGACGAAGGTACGATGCTGTCCGGAGCTAAGAGCCGCTCCCGGGCGTCTTTCGGCAGAAGCCGCGCTAAGGAGTGCACAGTGAGCGGCACAATCGTCTTTGCGCGAAGAAGCCGCTTCTTCGCCTCCGGGAGCCGGAGAGAGCGGCACCTTCGGAAAGGTGAAGAAGGAAGCTGTACAACACTGGGATTGTGTGCGCAGCTTGCCAACGGCTAGAAAACAGTACCTTTGCACTCTCCTGACTTTTCCAATCACATGAACATTCGATTGGAAGCTGTTTTGGACAACTTTACTTTTCTTCATGCCAAACACTTGGAAGACCTCCGTGCAACGTCTAGAACACGATGGGAGATGTTTTCTGTGCTGGCACAGTTTTTCCGAGCCAGACATAGTAGAACAGCTTTTTGCTAAGATGTAGACGAGAAGAGACGCTAAAGACGAAGGTACGATGCTGTCCGGAGCTAAGAGCCGCTCCCGGGCGTCTTTCGGCAGAAGCCGCGCTAAGGAGTGCACAGTGAGCGGCACAATCGTCTTTGCGCGAAGAAGCCGCTTCTTCGCCTCCGGGAGCCGGAGAGAGCGGCACCTTCGGAAAGGTGAAGAAGGAAGCTGTACAACACTGGGATTGTGTGCGCAGCTTGCCAACGGCTAGAAAACAGTACCTTTGCACTCTCCTGACTTTTCCATTCACATGAACATTCGATTGGAAGCTGTTTTGGACAACTTTTCTTTTCTTCATGCCAAACACTTGGAAGACCTCCGTGCAACGTCTAGAACACGATGGGAGATGTTTTCTGTGCTGGCACAGTTTTTCCGAGCCAGACATAGTAGAAAAGCTTTTTGCTAAGATGTAGACGAGAAGAGACGCTAAAGACGAAGGTACGATGCTGTCCGGAGCTAAGAGCCGCTCCCGGGCGTCTTTCGGCAGAAGCCGCGCTAAGGAGTGCACAGTGAGCGGCACAATCGTCTTTGCGCGAAGAAGCCGCTTCTTCGCCTCCGGGAGCCGGAGAGAGCGGCACCTTCGGAAAGGTGAAGAAGGAAGCTGTACAACACTGGGATTGTGTGCGCAGCTTGCCAACTGCTAGAAAACAGTACCTTTGCACTCTCCTGACTTTTCCAATCACATGAACTTTCGATTGGAAGCTGTTTTGGACAACTTTTCTTTTCTTCATGCCAAACACTTGGAAGACCTCCGTGCAACGTCTAGAACACGATGGGAGATGTTTTCTGTGCTGGCACAGTTTTTCCGAGCCAGACATAGTAGAAAAGCTTTTTGCTAAGATGTAGACGAGAAGAGACGCTAAAGACGAAGGTACGATGCTGTCCGGAGCTAAGAGCCGCTCCCGGGCGTCTTTCGGCAGAAGCCGCGCTAAGGAGTGCACAGTGAGCGGCACAATCGTCTTTGAGCGAAGAAGCCGCTTCTTCGCCTCCGGGAGCCGGAGAGAGCGGCACCTTCGGAAAGGTGAAGAAGGAAGCTGTACAACACTGGGATTGTGTGCGCAGCTTGCCAACTGCTAGAAAACAGTACCTTTGCACTCTCCTGACTTTTCCAATCACATGAACATTCGATTGGAAGCTGTTTTGGACACCTTTTCTTTTCTTCATGCCAAACACTTGGAAGACCTCCGTGCAACGTCTAGAACACGATGGGAGATGTTTTCTGTGCTGGCACAGTTTTTCCGAGCCAGACATAGTAGAAAAGCTTTTTGCTAAGATGTAGACGAGAAGAGACGCTAAAGACGAAGGTACGATGCTGTCCGGAGCTAAGAGCCGCTCCCGGGCGTCTTTCGGCAGAAGCCGCGCTAAGGAGTGCACAGTGAGCGGCACAATCGTCTTTGCGCGAAGAAGCCGCTTCTTCGCCTCCGGGAGCCGGAGAGAGCGGCACCTTCGGAAAGGTGAAGAAGGAAGCTGTACAACACTGGGATTGTGTGCGCAGCTTGCCAACTGCTAGAAAACAGTACCTTTGCACTCTCCTGACTTTTCCAATCACATGAACATTCGATTGGAAGCTGTTTTGGACACCTTTTCTTTTCTTCATGCCAAACACTTGGAAGATCTCCGTGCAACGTCTAGAACACGATGGGAGATGTTTTCTGTGCTGGCACAGTTTTTCCGAGCCAGACATAGTAGAAAAGCTTTTTGCTAAGATGTAGACGAGAAGAGACGCTAAAGACGAAGGTACGATGCTGTCCGGAGCTAAGAGCCGCTCCCGGGCGTCTTTCGGCAGAAGCCGCGCTAAGGAGTGCACAGTGAGCGGCACAATCGTCTTTGCGCGAAGAAGCCGCTTCTTCGCCTCCGGGAGCCGGAGAGAGCGGCACCTTCGGAAAGGTGAAGAAGGAAGCTGTACAACACTGGGATTGTGTGCGCAGCTTGCCAACTGCTAGAAAACAGTACCTTTGCACTCTCCTGACTTTTCCAATCACATGAACATTCGATTGGAAGCTGTTTTGGACAACTTTTCTTTTCTTCATGCCAAACACTTGGAAGACCTCCGTGCAACGTCTAGAACACGATGGGAGATGTTTTCTGTGCTGGCACAGTTTTTCCGAGCCAGACATAGTAGAAAAGCTTTTTGCTAAGATGTAGACGAGAAGAGACGCTAAAGACGAAGGTACGATGCTGTCCGGAGCTAAGAGCCGCTCCCGGGCGTCTTTCGGCAGAAGCCGCGCTAAGGAGTGCACAGTGAGCAGCACAATCGTCTTTGCGCGAAGAAGCCGCTTCTTCGCCTCCGGGAGCCGGAGAGAGCGGCACCTTCGGAAAGGTGAAGAAGGAAGCTGTACAACACTGGGATTGTGTGCGCAGCTTGCCAACTGCTAGAAAACAGTACCTTTGCACTCTCCTGACTTTTCCAATCACATGAACATTCGATTGGAAGCTGTTTTGGACAACTTTTCTTTTCTTCATGCCAAACACTTGGAAGACCTCCGTGCAACGTCTAGAACACGATGGGAGATGTTTTCTGTGCTGGCACAGTTTTTCCGAGCCAGACATAGTAGAAAAGCTTTTTGCTAAGATGTAGACGAGAAGAGACGCTAAAGACGAAGGTACGATGCTGTCCGGAGCTAAGAGCCGCTCCCGGGCGTCTTTCGGCAGAAGCCGTGCTAAGGAGTGCACAGTGAGCGGCACAATCGTCTTTGCGCGAAGAAGCCGCTTCTTCGCCTCCGGGAGCCGGAGAGAGCGGCACCTTCGGAAAGGTGAAGAAGGAAGCTGTACAACACTGGGATTGTGTGTGCAGCTTGCCAACTGCTAGAAAACAGTACCTTTGCACTCTCCTGACTTTTCCAATCACATGAACTTTCGATTGGAAGCTGTTTTGGACAACTTTTCTTTTCTTCATGCCAAACACTTGGAAGACCTCCGTGCAACGTCTAGAACACGATGGGAGATGTTTTCTGTGCTGGCACAGTTTTTCCGAGCCAGACATAGTAGAAAAGCTTTTTGCTAAGATGTAGACGAGAAGAGACGCTAAAGACGAAGGTACGATGCTGTCCGGAGCTAAGAGCCGCTCCCGGGCGTCTTTCGGCAGAAGCCGCGCTAAGGAGTGCACAGTGAGCGGCACAATCGTCTTTGCGCGAAGAAGCCGCTTCTTCGCCTCCGGGAGCCGGAGAGAGCGGCACCTTCGGAAAGGTGAAGAAGGAAGCTGTACAACACTGGGATTGTGTGCGCAGCTTGCCAACTGCTAGAAAACAGTACCTTTGCACTCTCCTGACTTTTCCATTCACATGAACTTTCGATTGGAAGCTGTTTTGGACAACTTTTCTTTTCTTCATGCCAAACACTTGGAAGACCTCCGTGCAACGTCTAGAACACGATGGGAGATGTTTTCTGTGCTGGCACAGTTTTTCCAAGCCAGACATAGTAGAAAAGCTTTTTGCTAAGATGTAGACGAGAAGAGACGCTAAAGACGAAGGTACGATGCTGTCCGGAGCTGAGAGCCGCTCCCGGGCGTCTTTCGGCAGAAGCCGCGCTAAGGAGTGCACAGTGAGCGGCACAATCGTCTTTGCGCGAAGAAGCCGCTTCTTCGCCTCCGGGAGCCGGAGAGAGCGGCACCTTCGGAAAGGTGAAGAAGGAAGCTGTACAACACTGGGATTGTGTGCGCAGCTTGCCAACTGCTAGAAAACAGTACCTTTGCACTCTCCTGACTTTTCCAATCACATGAACTTTCGATTGGAAGCTGTTTTGGACAACTTTTCTTTTCTTCATGCCAAACACTTGGAAGACCTCCGTGCAACGTCTAGAACACGATGGGAGATGTTTTCTGTGCTGGCACAGTTTTTCCGAGCCAGACATAGTAGAAAAGCTTTTTGCTAAGATGTAGACGAGAAGAGACGCTAAAGACGAAGGTACGATGCTGTCCGGAGCTAAGAGCCGCTCCCGGGCGTCTTTCGGCAGAAGCCGCGCTAAGGAGTGCACAGTGAGCGGCACAATCGTCTTTGCGCGAAGAAGCCGCTTCTTCGCCTCCGGGAGCCGGAGAGAGCGGCACCTTCGGAAAGGTGAAGAAGGAAGCTGTACAACACTGGGATTGTGTGCGCAGCTTGCCAACTGATAGAAAACAGTACCTTTGCACTCTCCTGACTTTTCCAATCACATGAACATTCGATTGGAAGCTGTTTTGGACACCTTTTCTTTTCTTCATGCCAAACACTTGGAAGACCTCCGTGCAACGTCTAGAACACGATGGGAGATGTTTTCTGTGCTGGCACAGTTTTTCCGAGCCAGACATATTAGAAAAGCTTTTTGCTAAGATGTAGACGAGAAGAGACGCTAAAGACGAAGGTACGATGCTGTCCGGAGCTAAGAGCCGCTCCCGGGCGTCTTTCGGCAGAAGCCGCGCTAAGGAGTGCACAGTGAGCGGCACAATCGTCTTTGCGCGAAGAAGCCGCTTCTTCGCCTCCGGGAGCCGGAGAGAGCGGCACCTTCGGAAAGGTGAAGAAGGAAGCTGTACAACACTGGGATTGTGTGCGCAGCTTGCCAACTGCTAGAAAACAGTACCTTTGCACTCTCCTGACTTTTCCAATCACATGAACATTCGATTGGAAGCTGTTATGGACAACTTTTCTTTTCTTCATGCCAAACACTTGGAAGACCTCCGTGCAACGTCTAGAACACGATGGGAGATGTTTTCTGTGCTGGCACAGTTTTTCCTCGCCAGACATAGTGGAAAAGCTTTTTGCTAAGATGTAGACGAGAAGAGACGCTAAAGACGAAGGTACGATGCTGTCCGGAGCTAAGAGCCGCTCCCGGGCGTCTTTCGGCAGAAGCCGCGCTAAGGAGTGCACAGTGAGCGGCACAATCGTCTTTGCGCGAAGAAGCCGCTTCTTCGCCTCCGGGAGCCGGAGAGAGCGGCACCTTCGGAAAGGTGAAGAAGGAAGCTGTACAACACTGGGATTGTGTGCGCAGCTTGCCAACTGCTAGAAAACAGTACCTTTGCACTCTCCTGACTTTTCCAATCACATGAACATTCGATTGGAAGCTGTTTTGGACAACTTTTCTTTTCTTCATGCCAAACACTTGGAAGACCTCCGTGCAAAGTCTAGAACACGATGGGAGATGTTTTCTGTGCTGGC
Organism: Ammospiza maritima maritima; assembly: GCA_036010785.1. Classification (NCBI taxonomy): domain Eukaryota; kingdom Metazoa; phylum Chordata; class Aves; order Passeriformes; family Passerellidae; genus Ammospiza; species Ammospiza maritima. The sequence goes on from JAYKTQ010000403.1 coordinate 12,630, forward strand.
ACAGTTTTTCCGAGCCAGACATAGTAGAAAAGCTTTTTGCTAAGATGTAGACGAGAAGAGACGCTAAAGACGAAGGTACGATGCTGTCCGGAGCTAAGAGCCGCTCCCGGGCGTCTTTCGGCAGAAGCCGCGCTAAGGAGTGCACAGTGAGCGGCACAATCGTCTTTGCGCGAAGAAGCCGCTTCTTCGCCTCCGGGAGCCGGAGAGAGCGGCACCTTCGGAAAGGTGAAGAAGGAAGCTGTACAACACTGGGATTGTGTGCGCAGCTTGCCAACGGCTAGAAAACAGTACCTTTGCACTCTCCTGACTTTTCCAATCACATGAACATTCGATTGGAAGCTGTTTTGGACAACTTTTCTTTTCTTCATGCCAAACACTTGGAAGACCTCCGTGCAACGTCTAGAACACGATGGGAGATGTTTTCTGTGCTGGCACAGTTTTTCCGAGCCAGACATAGTAGAAAAGCTTTTTGCTAAGATGTAGACGAGAAGAGACGCTAAAGACGAAGGTACGATGCTGTCCGGAGCTAAGAGCCGCTCCCGGGCGTCTTTCGGCAGAAGCCGCGCTAAGGAGTGCACAGTGAGCGGCACAATCGTCTTTGCGCGAAGAAGCCGCTTCTTCGGCTCCGGGAGCCGGAGAGAGCGGCACCTTCGGAAAGGTGAAGAAGGAAGCTGTACAACACTGGGATTGTGTGCGCAGCTTGCCAACTGCTAGAAAACAGTACCTTTGCACTCTCCTGACTTTTCCAATCACATGAACATTCGATTGGAAGCTGTTTTGGACAACTTTTCTTTTCTTCATGCCAAACACTTGGAAGACCTTCGTGCAACGTCTAGAACACGATGGGAGATGTTTTCTGTGCTGGCACAGTTTTTCCGAGCCAGACATAGTAGAAAAGCTTTTTGCTAAGATGTAGACGAGAAGAGACGCTAAAGACGAAGGTACGATGCTGTCCGGAGCTGAGAGCCGCTCCCGGGCGTCTTTCGGCAGAAGCCGCGCTAAGGAGTGCACAGTGAGCGGCACAATCGTCTTTGCGCGAAGAAGCCGCTTCTTCGCCTCCGGGAGCCGGAGAGAGCGGCACCTTCGGAAAGGTGAAGAAGGAAGCTGTACAACACTGGGATTGTGTGCGCAGCTTGCCAACTGCTAGAAAACAGTACCTTTGCACTCTCCTGACTTTTCCAATCACATGAACTTTCGATTGGAAGCTGTTTTGGACAACTTTTCTTTTCTTCATGCCAAACACTTGGAAGACCTCCGTGCAAAGTCTAGAACACGATGGGAGATGTTTTCTGTGCTGGCACAGTTTTTCCGAGCCAGACATAGTAGAAAAGCTTTTTGCTAAGATGTAGACGAGAAGAGACGCTAAAGACGAAGGTACGATGCTGTCCGGAGCTAAGAGCCGCTCCCGGGCGTCTTTCGGCAGAAGCCGCGCTAAGGAGTGCACAGTGAGCGGCACAATCGTCTTTGCGCGAAGAAGCCGCTTCTTCGGCTCCGGGAGCCGGAGAGAGCGGCACCTTCGGAAAGGTGAAGAAGGAAGCTGTACAACACTGGGATTGTGTGCGCAGCTTGCCAACTGCTAGAAAACAGTACCTTTGCACTCTCCTGACTTTTCCAATCACATGAACATTCGATTGGAAGCTGTTTTGGACAACTTTTCTTTTCTTCATGCCAAACACTTGGAAGACCTTCGTGCAACGTCTAGAACACGATGGGAGATGTTTTCTGTGCTGGCACAGTTTTTCCGAGCCAGACATAGTAGAAAAGCTTTTTGCTAAGATGTAGACGAGAAGAGACGCTAAAGACGAAGGTACGATGCTGTCCGGAGCTGAGAGCCGCTCCCGGGCGTCTTTCGGCAGAAGCCGCGCTAAGGAGTGCACAGTGAGCGGCACAATCGTCTTTGCGCGAAGAAGCCGCTTCTTCGCCTCCGGGAGCCGGAGAGAGCGGCACCTTCGGAAAGGTGAAGAAGGAAGCTGTACAACACTGGGATTGTGTGCGCAGCTTGCCAACTGCTAGAAAACAGTACCTTTGCACTCTCCTGACTTTTCCAATCACATGAACTTTCGATTGGAAGCTGTTTTGGACAACTTTTCTTTTATTCATGCCAAACACTTGGAAGACCTTCGTGCAACGTCTAGAACACGATGGGAGATGTTTTCTGTGCTGGCACAGTTTTTCCGAGCCAGACATAGTAGAAAAGCTTTTTGCTAAGATGTAGACGAGAAGAGACGCTAAAGACGAAGGTACGATGCTGTCTGGAGCTGAGAGCCGCTCCCGGGCGTCTTTCGGCAGAAGCCGCGCTAAGCAGTGCACAGTGAGCGGCACAATCGTCTTTGCGCGAAGAAGCCGCTTCTTCGCCTCCGGGATCCGGAGAGAGCGGCACCTTCGGAAAGGTTGAAGAAGGAAGCTGTACAACACTGGGATTGTGTGCGCAGCTTGCCAACTGCTAGAAAACAGTACCTTTGCACTCTCCTGACTTTTCCAATCACATGAACATTCGATTGGAAGCTGTTTTGGACAACTTTTCTTTTCTTCATGCCAAACACTTGGAAGACCTCCGTGCAACGTCTAGAACACGATGGGAGATGTTTTCTGTGCTGGCACAGTTTTTCCTCGCCAGACATAGTAGAAAAGCTTTTTGCTAAGATGTAGACGAGAAGAGACGCTAAAGACGAAGGTACGATGCTGTCCGGAGCTAAGAGCCGCTCCCGGGCGTCTTTCGGCAGAAGCCGCGCTAAGGAGTGCACAGTGAGCGGCACAATCGTCTTTGCGCGAAGAAGCCGCTTCTTCGCCTCCGGGAGCCGGAGAGAGCGGCACCTTCGGAAAGGTGAAGAAGGAAGCTGTACAACACTGGGATTGTGTGCGCAGCTTGCCAACTGCTAGAAAACAGTACCTTTGCACTCTCCTGACTTTTCCAATCACATGAACATTCGATTGGAAGCTGTTTTGGACAACTTTTCTTTTCTTCATGCCAAACACTTGGAAGACCTCCGTGCAACGTCTAGAACACGATGGGAGATGTTTTCTGTGCTGGCACAGTTTTTCCGAGCCAGACATAGTGGAAAAGCTTTTTGCTAAGATGTAGACGAGAAGAGACGCTAAAGACAAAGGTACGATGCTGTCCGGAGCTAAGAGCCGCTCCCGGGCGTCTTTCGGCAGAAGCCGCGCTAAGGAGTGCACAGTGAGCGGCACAATCGTCTTTGCGCGAAGAAGCCGCTTCTTCGCCTCCGGGAGCCGGAGAGAGCGGCACATTCGGAAAGGTGAGGAAGGAAGCTGTACAACACTGGGATTGTGTGCGCAGCTTGCCAACTGCTAGAAAACAGTACCTTTGCACTCTCCTGACTTTTCCAATCACATGAACATTCGATTGGAAGCTGTTTTGGACAACTTTTCTTTTCTTCATGCCAAACACTTGGAAGACCTCCGTGCAACGTCTAGAACACGATGGGAGATGTTTTCTGTGCTGGCACAGTTTTTCCGAGCCAGACATAGTAGAAAAGCTTTTTGCTAAGATGTAGACGAGAAGAGACGCTAAAGACGAAGGTACGATGCTGTCCGGAGCTAAGAGCCGCTCCCGGGCGTCTTTCGGCAGAAGCCGCGCTAAGGAGTGCACAGTGAGCGGCACAATCGTCTTTGCGCGAAGAAGCCGCTTCTTCGCCTCCGGGAGCCGGAGAGAGCGGCACCTTCGGAAAGGTGAAGAAGGAAGCTGTACAACACTGGGATTGTGTGCGCAGCTTGCCAACTGCTAGAAAACAGTACCTTTGCACTCTCCTGACTTTTCCAATCACATGAACATTCGATTGGAAGCTGTTTTGGACAACTTTTCTTTTCTTCATGCCAAACACTTGGAAGACCTCCGTGCAACGTCTAGAACACGATGGGAGATGTTTTCTGTGCTGGCACAGTTTTTCCTCGCCAGACATAGTGGAAAAGCTTTTTGCTAAGATGTAGACGAGAAGAGACGCTAAAGACGAAGGTACGATGCTGTCCGGAGCTAAGAGCCGCTCCCGGGCGTCTTTCGGCAGAAGCCGCGCTAAGGAGTGCACAGTGAGCGGCACAATCGTCTTTGCGCGAAGAAGCCGCTTCTTCGCCTCCGGGAGCCGGAGAGAGCGGCACCTTCGGAAAGGTGAAGAAGGAAGCTGTACAACACTGGGATTGTGTGCGCAGCTTGCCAGCTGCTAGTAAACAGTACCTTTGCACTCTCCTGACTTTTCCAATCACATGAACATTCGATTGGAAGCTGTTTTGGACAACTTTTCTTTTCTTCATGCCAAACACTTGGAAGACCTCCGTGCAACGTCTAGAACACGATGGGAGATGTTTTCTGTGCTGGCACAGTTTTTCCGAGCCAGACATAGTAGAAAAGCTTTTTGCTAAGATGTAGACGAGAAGAGACGCTAAAGACGAAGGTACGATGCTGTCCGGAGCTAAGAGCCGCTCCCGGGCGTCTTTCGGCAGAAGCCGCGCTAAGGAGTGCACAGTGAGCGGCACAATCGTCTTTGCGCGAAGAAGCCGCTTCTTCGCCTCCGGGAGCCGGAGAGAGCGGCACCTTCGGAAAGGTGAAGAAGGAAGCTGTACAACACTGGGATTGTGTGCGCAGCTTGCCAACTGCTAGAAAACAGTACCTTTGCACTCTCCTGACTTTTCCAATCACATGAACATTCGATTGGAAGCTGTTTTGGACAACTTTTCTTTTCTTCATGCCAAACACTTGGAAGACCTCCGTGCAACGTCTAGAACACGATGGGAGATGTTTTCTGTGCTGGCACAATTTTTCCGAGCCAGACATAGTAGAAAAGATTTTGCTAAGATGTAGACGAGAAGAGACGCTAAAGACGAAGGTACGATGCTGTCCGGAGCTAAGAGCCGCTCCCGGGCGTCTTTCGGCAGAAGCCGCGCTAAGGAGTGCACAGTGAGCGGCACAATCGTCTTTGCGCGAAGAAGCCGCTTCTTCGCCTCCGGGAGCCGGAGAAAGCGGCACCTTCGGAAAGGTGAAGAAGGAAGCTGTACAACACTGGGATTGTGTGCGCAGCTTGCCAACTGCTAGAAAACAGTACCTTTGCACTCTCCTGACTTTTCCAATCACATGAACATTCGATTGGAAGCTGTTTTGGACACCTTTTCTTTTCTTCATGCCAAACACTTGGAAGACCTCCGTGCAACGTCTAGAACACGATGGGAGATGTTTTCTGTGCTGGCACAGTTTTTCCGAGCCAGACATAGTGGAAAAGCTTTTTGCTAAGATGTAGACGAGAAGAGACGCTAAAGACGAAGGTACGATGCTGTCCGGAGCTAAGAGCCGCTCCCGGGCGTCTTTCGGCAGAAGCCGCGCTAAGGAGTGCACAGTGAGCGGCACAATCGTCTTTGCGCGAAGAAGCCGCTTCTTCGCCTCCGGGAGCCGGAGAGAGCGGCAGCATCGGAAAGGTGAAGAAGGAAGCTGTACAACACTGGGATTGTGTGCGCAGCTTGCCAACTGCTAGAAAACAGTACCTTTGCACTCTCCTGACTTTTCCAATCACATGAACATTCGATTGGAAGCTGTTTTGGACAACTTTTCTTTTCTTCATGCCAAACACTTGGAAGACCTCCGTGCAACGTCTAGAACACGATGGGAGATGTTTTCTGTGCTGGCACAGTTTTTCCGAGCCAGACATAGTAGAAAAGCTTTTTGCTAAGATGTAGACGAGAAGAGACGCTAAAGACGAAGGTACGATGCTGTCCGGAGCTAAGAGCCGCTCCCGGGCGTCTTTCGGCAGAAGCCGCGCTAAGGAGTGCACAGTGAGCGGCACAATCGTCTTTGCGCGAAGAAGCCGCTTCTTCGCCTCCGGGAGCCGGAGAGAGCGGCACCTTCGGAAAGGTGAAGAAGGAAGCTGTACAACACTGGGATTGTGTGCGCAGCTTGCCAGCTGCTAGTAAACAGTACCTTTGCACTCTCCTAACTTTTCCAATCACATGAACATTCGATTGGAAGCTGTTTTGGACAACTTTTCTTTTCTTCATGCCAAACACTTGGAAGACCTCCGTGCAACGTCTAGAACACGATGGGAGATGTTTTCTGTGCTGGCACAGTTTTTCCGAGCCAGACATAGTAGAAAAGCTTTTTGCTAAGATGTAGACGAGAAGAGACGCTAAAGACGAAGGTACGATGCTGTCCGGAGCTAAGAGCCGCTCCCGGGCGTCTTTCGGCAGAAGCCGCGCTAAGGAGTGCACAGTGAGCGGCACAATCGTCTTTGCGCGAAGAAGCCGCTTCTTCGCCTCCGGGAGCCGGAGAGAGCGGCACCTTCGGAAAGGTGAAGAAGGAAGCTGTACAACACTGGGATTGTGTGCGCAGCTTGCCAACTGCTAGAAAACAGTACCTTTGCACTCTCCTGACTTTTCCAATCACATGAACATTCGATTGGAAGCTGTTTTGGACAACTTTTCTTTTCTTCATGCCAAACACTTGGAAGACCTCCGTGCAACGTCTAGAACACGATGGGAGATGTTTTCTGTGCTGGCACAGTTTTTCCGAGCCAGACATAGTAGAAAAGCTTTTTGCTAAGATGTAGACGAGAAGAGACGCTAAAGACGAAGGTACGATGCTGTCCGGAGCTAAGAGCCGCTCCCAGGCGTCTTTCGGCAGAAGCCACGCTAAGGAGTGCACAGTGAGCGGCACAATCGTCTTTGCGCGAAGAAGCCGCTTCTTCGCCTCCGGGAGCCGGAGAGAGCGGCACCTTCGGAAAGGTGAAGAAGGAAGCTGTACAACACTGGGATTGTGTGCGCAGCTTGCCAACTGCTAGAAAACAGTACCTTTGCACTCTCCTGACTTTTCCAATCACATGAACATTCGATTGGAAGCTGTTTTGGACAACTTTCCTTTCTTCATGCCAAACACTTGGAAGACCTCCGTGCAACGTCTAGAACACGATGGGAGATGTTTTCTGTGCTGGCACAGTTTTTCCGAGCCAGACATAGTGGAAAAGCTTTTTGCTAAGATGTAGACGAGAAGAGACGCTAAAGACGAAGGTACGATGCTGTCCGGAGCTAAGAGCCGCTCCCGGGCGTCTTTCGGCAGAAGCCGCGCTAAGGAGTGCACAGTGAGCGGCACAATCGTCTTTGCGCGAAGAAGCCGCTTCTTCGCCTCCGGGAGCCGGAGAGAGCGGCACCTTCGGAAAGGTGAAGAAGGAAGCTGTACAACACTGGGATTGTGTGCGCAGCTTGCCAACTGCTAGAAAACAGTACCTTTGCACTCTCCTGACTTTTCCAATCACATGAACATTCGATTGGAAGCTGTTTTGGACAACTTTTCTTTTCTTCATGCCAAACACTTGGAAGACCTCCGTGCAACGTCTAGAACACGATGGGAGATGTTTTCTGTGCTGGCACAGTTTTTCCGAGCCAGACATAGTAGAAAAGCTTTTTGCTAAGTTGTAGACGAGATGAGACGCTAAAGACGAAGGTACGATGCTGTCCGGAGCTAAGAGCCGCTCCCGGGCGTCTTTCGGCAGAAGCCGCGCTAAGGAGTGCACAGTGAGCGGCACAATCGTCTTTGCGCGAAGAAGCCGCTTCTTCGCCTCCGGGAGCCGGAGAGAGCGGCAGCATCGGAAAGGTGAAGAAGGAAGCTGTACAACACTGGGATTGTGTGCGCAGCTTGCCAACTGCTAGAAAACAGTACCTTTGCACTCTCCTGACTTTTCCAATCACATGAACATTCGATTGGAAGCTGTTTTGGACAACTTTTCTTTTCTTCATGCCAAACACTTGGAAGACCTCCGTGCAACGTCTAGAACACGATGGGAGATGTTTTCTGTGCTGGCACAGTTTTTCCGAGCCAGACATAGTGGAAAAGCTTTTTGCTAAGATGTAGACGAGAAGAGACGCTAAAGACGAAGGTATGATGCTGTCCGGAGCTAAGAGCCGCTCCCAGGCGTCTTTCGGCAGAAGCCGCGCTAAGGAGTGCACAGTGAGCGGCACAATCGTCTTTGCGCGAAGAAGCCGCTTCTTCGCCTCCGGGAGCCGGAGAGAGCAGCACCTTCGGAAAGGTGAAGAAGGAAGCTGTACAACACTGGGATTGTGTGCGCAGCTTGCCAACTGCTAGAAAACAGTACCTTTGCACTCTCCTGACTTTTCCAATCACATGAACATTCGATTGGAAGCTGTTTTGGACACCTTTTCTTTTCTTCATGCCAAACACTTGGAAGACCTCCGTGCAACGTCTAGAACACGATGGGAGATGTTTTCTGTGCTGGCACAGTTTTTCCTCGCCAGACATAGTGGAAAAGCTTTTTGCTAAGATGTAGACGAGAAGAGACGCTGAAGACGAAGGTACGATGCTGTCCGGAGCTAAGAGCCGCTCCCGGGCGTCTTTCGGCAGAAGCCGCGCTAAGGAGTGCACAGTGAGCGGCACAATCGTCTTTGCGCGAAGAAGCCGCTTCTTCGCCTCCGGGAGCCGGAGAGAGCGGCACCTTCGGAAAGGTGAAGAAGGAAGCTGTACAACACTGGGATTGTGTGCGCAGCTTGCCAACTGCTAGAAAACAGTACCTTTGCACTCTCCTGACTATTCCAATCACATGAACATTCGATTGGAAGCTGTTTTGGACAACTTTTCTTTTCTTCATGCCAAACACTTGGAAGACCTCCGTGCAACGTCTAGAACACGATGGGAGATGTTTTCTGTGCTGGCACAGTTTTTCCGAGCCAGACATAGTAGAAAAGCTTTTTGCTATGATGTAGACGAGAAGAGACGCTAAAGACGAAGGTACGATGCTGTCCGGAGCTAAGAGCCGCTCCCGGGCGTCTTTCGGCAGAAGCCGCGCTAAGGAGTGCACAGTGAGCGGCACAATCGTCTTTGCGCGAAGAAGCCGCTTCTTCGCCTCCGGGAGCCGGAGAGAGCGGCACCTTCGGAAAGGTGAAGAAGGAAGCTGTACAACACTGGGATTGTGTGCGCAGCTTGCCAACTGCTAGAAAACAGTACCTTTGCACTCTCCTGACTTTTCCAATCACATGAACATTCGATTGGAAGCTGTTTTGGACAACTTTTCTTTTCTTCATGCCAAACACTTGGAAGACCTCCGTGCAACGTCTAGAACACGATGGGAGATGTTTTCTGTGCTGGCACAGTTTTTCCGAGCCAGACATAGTAGAAAAGCTTTTTGCTAAGATGTAGACGAGAAGAGACGCTAAAGACGAAGGTACGATGCTGTCCGGAGCTAAGAGCCGCTCCCGGGCGTCTTTCGGCAGAAGCCGCGCTAAGGAGTGCACAGTGAGCGGCACAATCGTCTTTGCGCGAAGAAGCCGCTTCTTCGCCTCCGGGAGCCGGAGAGAGCGGCACCTTCGGAAAGGTGAAGAAGGAAGCTGTACAACACTGGGATTGTGTGCGCAGCTTGCCAACTGCTAGAAAACAGTACCTTTGCACTCTCCTGACTTTTCCAATCACATGAACATTCGATTGGAAGCTGTTTTGGACAACTTTTCTTTTCTTCATGCCAAACACTTGGAAGACCTCCGTGCAACGTCTAGAACACGATGGGAGATGTTTTCTGTGCTGGCACAGTTTTTCCGAGCCAGACATAGTAGAAAAGCTTTTTGCTAAGATGTAGACGAGAAGAGACGCTAAAGACGAAGGTACGATGCTGTCCGGAGCTAAGAGCCGCTCCCGGGCGTCTTTCGGCAGAAGCCGCGCTAAGGAGTGCACAGTGAGCGGCACAATCGTCTTTGCGCGAAGAAGCCGCTTCTTCGCCTCCGGGAGCCGGAGAGAGCGGCACCTTCGGAAAGGTGAAGAAGGAAGCTGTACAACACTGGGATTGTGTGCGCAGCTTGCCAACTGCTAGAAAACAGTACCTTTGCACTCTCCTGACTTTTCCAATCACATGAACATTCGATTGGAAGCTGTTTTGGACAACTTTTCTTTTCTTCATGCCAAACACTTGGAAGACCTCTGTGCAACGTCTAGAACACGATGGGAGATATTTTCTGTGCTGGCACAGTTTTTCCGAGCCAGACATAGTGGAAAAGCTTTTTGCTAAGATGTAGACGAGAAGAGACGCTAAAGACAAAGGTACGATGCTGTCCGGAGCTAAGAGCCGCTCCCGGGCGTCTTTCGGCAGAAGCCGCGCTAAGGAGTGCACAGTGAGCGGCACAATCGTCTTTGCGCGAAGAAGCCGCTTCTTCGCCTCCGGGAGCCGGAGAGAGCGGCACCTTCGGAAAGGTGAAGAAGGAAGCTGTGCAACACTGGGATTGTGTGCGCAGCTTGCCAACTGCTAGAAAACAGTACCTTTGCACTCTCCTGACTTTTCCAATCAAATGAACATTCGATTGGAAGCTGTTTTGGACAACTTTTCTTTTCTTCATGCCAAACACTTGGAAGACCTCCGTGCAACGTCTAGAACACGATGGGAGATGTTTTCTGTGCTGGCACAGTTTTTCCGAGCCAGACATAGTAGAAAAGCTTTTTGCTAAGATGTAGACGAGAAGAGACGCTAAAGACGAAGGTACGATGCTGTCCGGAGCTAAGAGCCGCTCCCGGGCGTCTTTCGGCAGAAGCCGCGCTAAGGAGTGCACAGTGAGCGGCACAATCGTCTTTGCGCGAAGAAGCCGCTTCTTCGCCTCCGGGAGCCGGAGAGAGCGGCACCTTCGGAAAGGTGAAGAAGGAAGCTGTACAACACTGGGATTGTGTGCGCAGCTTGCCAACTGCTAGAAAACAGTACCTTTGCACTCTCCTGACTTTTCCAATCACATGAACATTCGATTGGAAGCTGTTTTGGACAACTTTTCTTTTCTTCATGCCAAACACTTGGAAGACCTCCGTGCAACGTCTAGAACACGATGGGAGATGTTTTCTGTGCTGGCACAGTTTTTCCGAGCCAGACATAGTAGAAAAGCTTTTTGCTAAGATGTAGACGAGAAGAGACGCTAAAGACGAAGGTACGATGCTGTCCGGAGCTAAGAGCCGCTCCCGGGCGTCTTTCGGCAGAAGCCGCGCTAAGGAGTGCACAGTGAGCGGCACAATCGTCTTTGCGCGAAGAAGCCGCTTCTTCGCCTCCGGGAGCCGGAGAGAGCGGCACCTTCGGAAAGGTGAAGAAGGAAGCTGTACAACACTGGGATTGTGTGCGCAGCTTGCCAACTGCTAGAAAACAGTACCTTTGCACTCTCCTGACTTTTCCAATCACATGAACATTCGATTGGAAGCTGTTTTGGACAACTTTTCTTTTCTTCATGCCAAACACTTGGAAGACCTCTGTGCAATGTCTAGAACACGATGGGAGATGTTTTCTGTGCTGGCACAGTTTTTCCGAGCCAGACATAGTGGAAAAGCTTTTTGCTAAGATGTAGACGAGAAGAGACGCTAAAGACGAAGGTACGATGCTGTCCGGAGCTAAGAGCCGCTCCCGGGCGTCTTTCGGCAGAAGCCGCGCTAAGGAGTGCACAGTGAGCGGCACAATCGTCTTTGCGCGAAGAAGCCGCTTCTTCGCCTCCGGGAGCCGGAGAGAGCGGCACCTTCGGAAAGGTGAAGAAGGAAGCTGTACAACACTGGGATTGTGTGCGCAGCTTGCCAACTGCTAGAAAACAGTACCTTTGCACTCTCCTGACTTTTCCAATCACATGAACATTCGATTGGAAGCTGTTTTGGACAACTTTTCTTTTCTTCATGCCAAACACTTGGAAGACCTCTGTGCAACGTCTAGAACACGATGGGAGATGTTTTCTGTGCTGGCACAGTTTTTCCGAGCCAGACATAGTGGAAAAGCTTTTTGCTAAGATGTAGACGAGAAGAGACGCTAAAGACGAAGGTACGATGCTGTCCGGAGCTAAGAGCCGCTCCCGGGCGTCTTTCGGCAGAAGCCGCGCTAAGGAGTGCACAGTGAGCGGCACAATCGTCTTTGCGCGAAGAAGCCGCTTCTTCGCCTCCGGGAGCCGGAGAGAGCGGCACCTTCGGAAAGGTGAAGAAGGAAGCTGTACAACACTGGGATTGTGTGCGCAGCTTGCCAACTGCTAGAAAACAGTACCTTTGCACTCTCCTGACTTTTCCAATCACATGAACATTCGATTGGAAGCTGTTTTGGACAACTTTCCTTTCTTCATGCCAAACACTTGGAAGACCTCCGTGCAACGTCTAGAACACGATGGGAGATGTTTTCTGTGCTGGCACAGTTTTTCCGAGCCAGACATAGTGGAAAAGCTTTTTGCTAAGATGTAGACGAGAAGAGACGCTAAAGACAAAGGTACAATGCTGTCCGGAGCTAAGAGCCGCTCCCGGGCGTCTTTCGGCAGAAGCCGCGCTAAGGAGTGCACAGTGAGCGGCACAATCGTCTTTGCGCGAAGAAGCCGCTTCTTCGCCTCCGGGAGCCGGAGAGAGCGGCACCTTCGGAAAGGTGAAGAAGGAAGCTGTACAACACTGGGATTGTGTGCGCAGCTTGCCAACTGCTAGAAAACAGTACCTTTGCACTCTCCTGACTTTTCCAATCACATGAACATTCGATTGGAAGCTGTTTTGGACAACTTTTCTTTTCTTCATGCCAAACACTTGGAAGACCTCCGTGCAACGTCTAGAACACGATGGGAGATGTTTTCTGTGCTGGCACAGTTTTTCCGAGCCAGACATAGTAGAAAAGCTTTTTGCTAAGATGTAGACGAGAAGAGACGCTAAAGACGAAGGTACGATGCTGTCCGGAGCTAAGAGCCGCTCCCGGGCGTCTTTCGGCAGAAGCCGCGCTAAGGAGTGCACAGTGAGCGGCACAATCGTCTTTGCGCGAAGAAGCCGCTTCTTCGCCTCCGGGAGCCGGAGAGAGCGGCACCTTCGGAAAGGTGAAGAAGGAAGCTGTACAACACTGGGATTGTGTGCGCAGCTTGCCAACTGCTAGAAAACAGTACCTTTGCACTCTCCTGACTTTTCCAATCACATGAACATTCGATTGGAAGCTGTTTTGGACAACTTTTCTTTTCTTCATGCCAAACACTTGGAAGACCTCTGTGCAATGTCTAGAACACGATGGGAGATGTTTTCTGTGCTGGCACAGTTTTTCCGAGCCAGACATAGTGGAAAAGCTTTTTGCTAAGATGTAGACGAGAAGAGACGCTAAAGACGAAGGTACGATGCTGTCCGGAGCTAAGAGCCGCTCCCGGGCGTCTTTCGGCAGAAGCCGCGCTAAGGAGTGCACAGTGAGCGGCACAATCGTCTTTGCGCGAAGAAGCCGCTTCTTCGCCTCCGGGAGCCGGAGAGAGCGGCACCTTCGGAAAGGTGAAGAAGGAAGCTGTACAACACTGGGATTGTGTGCGCAGCTTGCCAACTGCTAGAAAACAGTACCTTTGCACTCTCCTGACTTTTCCAATCACATGAACATTCGATTGGAAGCTGTTTTGGACAACTTTTCTTTTCTTCATGCCAAACACTTGGAAGACCTCCGTGCAACGTCTAGAACACGATGGGAGATGTTTTCTGTGCTGGCACAGTTTTTCCGAGCCAGACATAGTAGAAAAGCTTTTTGCTAAGATGCAGACGAGAAGAGACGCTAAAGACGAAGGTACGATGCTGTCCGGAGCTAAGAGCCGCTCCCGGGCGTCTTTCGGCAGAAGCCGCGCTAAGGAGTGCACAGTGAGCGGCACAATCGTCTTTGCGCGAAGAAGCCGCTTCTTCGCCTCCGGGAGCCGGAGAGAGCGGCACCTTCGGAAAGGTGAAGAAGGAAGCTGTACAACACTGGGATTGTGTGCGCAGCTTGCCAACTGCTAGAAAACAGTACCTTTGCACTCTCCTGACTTTTCCAATCACATGAACATTCGATTGGAAGCTGTTTTGGACAACTTTTCTTTTCTTCATGCCAAACACTTGGAAGACCTCTGTGCAACGTCTAGAACACGATGGGAGATGTTTTCTGTGCTGGCACAGTTTTTCCGAGCCAGACATAGTGGAAAAGCTTTTTGCTAAGATGTAGACGAGAAGAGACGCTAAAGACGAAGGTACGATGCTGTCCGGAGCTAAGAGCCGCTCCCGGGCGTCTTTCGGCAGAAGCCGCGCTAAGGAGTGCACAGTGAGCGGCACAATCGTCTTTGCGCGAAGAAGCCGCTTCTTCGCCTCCGGGAGCCGGAGAGAGCGGCAGCATCGGAAAGGTGAAGAAGGAAGCTGTACAACACTGGGATTGTGTGCGCAGCTTGCCAACTGCTAGAAAACAGTACCTTTGCACTCTCCTGACTTTTCCAATCACATGAACATTCGATTGGAAGCTGTTTTGGACAACTTTTCTTTTCTTCATGCCAAACACTTGGAAGACCTTCGTGCAACGTCTAGAACACGATGGGAGATGTTTTCTGTGCTGGCACAGTTTTTCCGAGCCAGACATAGTGGAAAAGCTTTTTGCTAAGATGTAGACGAGAAGAGACGCTAAAGACGAAGGTACGATGCTGTCCGGAGCTAAGAGCCGCTCCCGGGCGTCTTTCGGCAGAAGCCGCGCTAAGGAGTGCACAGTGAGCGGCACAATCGTCTTTGCGCGAAGAAGCCGCTTCTTCGCCTCCGGGAGCCGGAGAGAGCGGCACCTTCGGAAAGGTGAAGAAGGAAGCTGTACAACACTGGGATTGTGTGCGCAGCTTGCCAACTGCTAGAAAACAGTACCTTTGCACTCTCCTGACTTTTCCAATCACATGAACATTCGATTGGAAGCTGTTTTGGACAACTTTTCTTTTCTTCATGCCAAACACTTGGAAGACCTCTGTGCAACGTCTAGAACACGATGGGAGATGTTTTCTGTGCTGGCACAGTTTTTCCGAGCCAGACATAGTGGAAAAGCTTTTTGCTAAGATGTAGACGAGAAGAGACGCTAAAGACGAAGGTACGATGCTGTCCGGAGCTAAGAGCCGCTCCCGGGCGTCTTTCGGCAGAAGCCGCGCTAAGGAGTGCACAGTGAGCGGCACAATCGTCTTTGCGCGAAGAAGCCGCTTCTTCGCCTCCGGGAGCCGGAGAGAGCGGCACCTTCGGAAAGGTGAAGAAGGAAGCTGTACAACACTGGGATTGTGTGCGCAGCTTGCCAACTGCTAGAAAACAGTACCTTTGCACTCTCCTGACTTTTCCAATCACATGAACATTCGATTGGAAGCTGTTTTGGACACCTTTTCTTTTCTTCATGCCAAACACTTGGAAGACCTCCGTGCAACGTCTAGAACACGATGGGAGATGTTTTCTGTGCTGGCACAGTTTTTCCGAGCCAGACATAGTAGAAAAGCTTTTTGCTAAGATGTAGACGAGAAGAGACGCTAAAGACGAAGGTACGATGCTGTCCGGAGCTAAGAGCCGCTCCCGGGCGTCTTTCGGCAGAAGCCGCGCTAAGGAGTGCACAGTGAGCGGCACAATCGTCTTTGCGCGAAGAAGCCGCTTCTTCGCCTCCGGGAGCCGGAGAGAGCGGCACCTTCGGAAAGGTGAAGAAGGAAGCTGTACAACACTGGGATTGTGTGCGCAGCTTGCCAACTGCTAGAAAACAGTACCTTTGCACTCTCCTGACTTTTCCAATCACATGAACATTCGATTGGAAGCTGTTTTGGACAACTTTTCTTTTCTTCATGCCAAACACTTGGAAGACCTCCGTGCAACGTCTAGAACACGATGGGAGATGTTTTCTGTGCTGGCACAGTTTTTCCGAGCCAGACATAGTAGAAAAGCTTTTTGCTAAGATGTAGACGAGAAGAGACGCTAAAGACGAAGGTACGATGCTGTCCGGAGCTAAGAGCCGCTCCCGGGCGTCTTTCGGCAGAAGCCGCGCTAAGGAGTGCACAGTGAGCGGCACAATCGTCTTTGCGCGAAGAAGCCGCTTCTTCGCCTCCGGGAGCCGGAGAGAGCGGCACCTTCGGAAAGGTGAAGAAGGAAGCTGTACAACACTGGGATTGTGTGCGCAGCTTGCCAACTGCTAGAAAACAGTACCTTTGCACTCTCCTGACTTTTCCAATCACATGAACATTCGATTGGAAGCTGTTTTGGACAACTTTTCTTTTCTTCATGCCAAACACTTGGAAGACCTCCGTGCAACGTCTAGAACACGATGGGAGATGTTTTCTGTGCTGGCACAGTTTTTCCGAGCCAGACATAGTAGAAAAGCTTTTTGCTAAGATGTAGACGAGAAGAGACGCTAAAGACGAAGGTACGATGCTGTCCGGAGCTAAGAGCCGCTCCCGGGCGTCTTTCGGCAGAAGCCGCGCTAAGGAGTGCACAGTGAGCGGCACAATCGTCTTTGCGCGAAGAAGCCGCTTCTTCGCCTCCGGGAGCCGGAGAGAGCGGCACCTTCGGAAAGGTGAAGAAGGAAGCTGTACAACACTGGGATTGTGTGCGCAGCTTGCCAACTGCTAGAAAACAGTACCTTTGCACTCTCCTGACTTTTCCAATCACATGAACATTCGATTGGAAGCTGTTTTGGACACCTTTTCTTTTCTTCATGCCAAACACTTGGAAGACCTCCGTGCAACGTCTAGAACACGATGGGAGATGTTTTCTGTGCTGGCACAGTTTTTCCGAGCCAGACATAGTAGAAAAGCTTTTTGCTAAGATGTAGACGAGAAGAGACGCTAAAGACGAAGGTACGATGCTGTCCGGAGCTAAGAGCCGCTCCCGGGCGTCTTTCGGCAGAAGCCGCGCTAAGGAGTGCACAGTGAGCGGCACAATCGTCTTTGCGCGAAGAAGCCGCTTCTTCGCCTCCGGGAGCCGGAGAGAGCGGCACCTTCGGAAAGGTGAAGAAGGAAGCTGTACAACACTGGGATTGTGTGCGCAGCTTGCCAACTGCTAGAAAACAGTACCTTTGCACTCTCCTGACTTTTCCAATCACATGAACATTCGATTGGAAGCTGTTTTGGACAACTTTTCTTTTCTTCATGCCAAACACTTGGAAGACCTCCGTGCAACGTCTAGAACACGATGGGAGATGTTTTCTGTGCTGGCACAGTTTTTCCGAGCCAGACATAGTAGAAAAGCTTTTTGCTAAGATGTAGACGAGAAGAGACGCTAAAGACAAAGGTACGATGCTGTCCGGAGCTAAGAGCCGCTCCCGGGCGTCTTTCGGCAGAAGCCGCGCTAAGGAGTGCACAGTGAGCGGCACAATTGTCTTTGCGCGAAGAAGCCGCTTCTTCGCCTCCGGGAGCCGGAGAGAGCGGCACCTTCGGAAAGGTGAAGAAGGAAGCTGTACAACACTGGGATTGTGTGCGCAGCTTGCCAACTGCTAGAAAACAGTACCTTTGCACTCTCCTGACTTTTCCAATCACATGAACATTCGATTGGAAGCTGTTTTGGACAACTTTTCTTTTCTTCATGCCAAACACTTGGAAGACCTCCGTGCAACGTCTAGAACACGATGGGAGATGTTTTCTGTGCTGGCACAGTTTTTCCGAGCCAGACATAGTAGAAAAGCTTTTTGCTAAGATGTAGACGAGAAGAGACGCTAAAGACGAAGGTACGATGCTGTCCGGAGCTAAGAGCCGCTCCCGGGCGTCTTTCGGCAGAAGCCGCGCTAAGGAGTGCACAGTGAGCGGCACAATCGTCTTTGCGCGAAGAAGCCGCTTCTTCGCCTCCGGGAGCCGGAGAGAGCGGCACCTTCGGAAAGGTGAAGAAGGAAGCTGTACAACACTGGGATTGTGTGCGCAGCTTGCCAACTGCTAGAAAACAGTACCTTTGCACTCTCCTGACTTTTCCAATCACATGAACATTCGATTGGAAGCTGTTTTGGACAACTTTTCTTTTCTTCATGCCAAACACTTGGAAGACTTTCGTGCAACGTCTAGAACACGATGGGAGATGTTTTCTGTGCTGGCACTGTTTTTCCGAGCCAGACATAGTGGAAAAGCTTTTTGCTAAGATGTAGACGAGAAGAGACGCTAAAGACGAAGGTACGATGCTGTCCGGAGCTAAGAGCCGCTCCCGGGCGTCTTTCGGCAGAAGCCGCGCTAAGGAGTGCACAGTGAGCGGCACAATCGTCTTTGCGCGAAGAAGCCGCTTCTTCGCCTCCGGGAGCCGGAGAGAGCGGCACCTTCGGAAAGGTGAAGAAGGAAGCTGTACAACACTGGGATTGTGTGCGCAGCTTGCCAACTGCTAGAAAACAGTACCTTTGCACTCTCCTGACTTTTCCAATCACATGAACATTCGATTGGAAGCTGTTTTGGACACCTTTTCTTTTCTTCATGCCAAACACTTGGAAGATCTCCGTGCAACGTCTAGAACACGATGGGAGATGTTTTCTGTGCTGGCACAGTTTTTCCAAGCCAGACATAGTAGAAAAGCTTTTTGCTAAGATGTAGACGAGAAGAGACGCTAAAGACGAAGGTACGATGCTGTCCGGAGCTAAGAGCCGCTCCCGGGCGTCTTTCGGCAGAAGCCGCGCTAAGGAGTTCACAGTGAGCGGCACAATCGTCTTTGCACGAAGAAGCCGCTTCTTCGCCTCCGGGAGCCGGAGAGAGCGGCACCTTCGGAAAGGTGAAGAAGGAAGCTGTACAACACTGGGATTGTGTGCGCAGCTTGCCAACTGCTAGAAAACAGTACCTTTGCACTCTCCTGACTTTTCCAATCACATGAACATTCGATTGGAAGCTGTTTTGGACAACTTTTCTTTTCTTCATGCCAAACACTTGGAAGACCTCCGTGCAACGTCTAGAACACGATGGGAGATGTTTTCTGTGCTGGCACAGTTTTTCCGAGCCAGACATAGTAGAAAAGCTTTTTGCTAAGATGTAGACGAGAAGAGACGCTAAAGACGAAGGTACGATGCTGTCCGGAGCTAAGAGCCGCTCCCGGGCGTCTTTCGGCAGAAGCCGCGCTAAGGAGTGCACAGTGAGCGGCACAATCGTCTTTGCGCGAAGAAGCCGCTTCTTCGCCTCCGGGAGCCGGAGAGAGCGGCACCTTCGGAAAGGTGAAGAAGGAAGCTGTACAACACTGGGATTGTGTGCGCAGCTTGCCAACTGCTAGAAAACAGTACCTTTGCACTCTCCTGACTTTTCCAATCACATGAACATTCGATTGGAAGCTGTTTTGGACAACTTTTCTTTTCTTCATGCCAAACACTTGGAAGACCTCCGTGCAACGTCTAGAACACGATGGGAGATGTTTTCTGTGCTGGCACAGTTTTTTCTCGCCAGACATAGTGGAAAAGCTTTTTGCTAAGATGTAGACGAGAAGAGACGCTAAAGACGAAGGTACGATGCTGTCCAGAGCTAAGAGCCGCTCCCGGGCGTCTTTCGGCAGAAGCCGCGCTAAGGAGTGCACAGTGAGCGGCACAATCGTCTTTGCGCGAAGAAGCCGCTTCTTCGCCTCCGGGAGCCGGAGAGAGCGGCACCTTCGGAAAGGTGAAGAAGGAAGCTGTACAACACTGGGATTGTGTGCGCAGCTTGCCAACTGCTAGAAAACAGTACCTTTGCACTCTCCTGACTTTTCCAATCACATGAACATTCGATTGGAACCTGTTTTGGACAACTTTTCTTTTCTTCATGCCAAACACTTGGAAGACCTTCGTGCAAAGTCTAGAACACGATGGGAGATGTTTTCTGTGCTGGCACAGTTTTTCCGAGCCAGACATAGTAGAAAAGCTTTTTGCTAAGATGTAGACGAGAAGAGACGCTAAAGACGATGGTACGATGCTGTCCGGAGCTAAGAGCCGCTCCCGGGCGTCTTTCGGCAGAAGCCACGCTAAGGAGTGCACAGTGAGCGGCACAATCGTCTTTGCGCGAAGAAGCCGCTTCTTCGCCTCCGGGAGCCAGAGAGAGCGGCACCTTCGGAAAGGTGAAGAAGGAAGCTGTACAACACTGGGATTGTGTGCGCAGCTTGCCAACTGATAGAAAACAGTACCTTTGCACTCTCCTGACTTTTCCAATCACATGAACATTCGATTGGAAGCTGTTTTGGACACCTTTTCTTTTCTTCATGCCAAACACTTGGAAGATCTCCGTGCAACGTCTAGAACACGATGGGAGATGTTTTCTGTGCTGGCACAGTTTTTCCAAGCCAGACATAGTAGAAAAGCTTTTTGCTAAGATGTAGACGAGAAGAGACGCTAAAGACGAAGGTACGATGCTGTCCAGAGCTAAGAGCCGCTCCCGGGCGTCTTTCGGCAGAAGCCGCGCTAAGGAGTGCACAGTGAGCGGCACAATCGTCTTTGCGCGAAGAAGCCGCTTCTTCGCCTCCGGGAGCCGGAGAGAGCGGCACCTTCGGAAAGGTGAAGAAGGAAGCTGTACAACACTGGGATTGTGTGCGCAGCTTGCCAACTGATAGAAAACAGTACCTTTGCACTCTCCTGACTTTTCCAATCACATGAACATTCGATTGGAAGCTGTTTTGGACAACTTTTCTTTTCTTCATGCCAAACACTTGGAAGACCTCCGTGCAACATCTAGAACACGATGGGAGATGTTTTCTGTGCTGGCACAGTTTTTCCGAGCCAGACATAGTAGAAAAGCTTTTTGCTAAGATGTAGACGAGAAGAGACGCTAAAGACGAAGGTACGATGCTGTCCGGAGCTAAGAGCCGCTCCCGGACGTCTTTCGGCAGAAGCCGCGCTAAGGAGTGCACAGTGAGCGGCACAATCGTCTTTGCGCGAAGAAGCCGCTTCTTCGCCTCCGGGAGCCGGAGAGAGCGGCACCTTCGGAAAGGTGAAGAAGGAAGCTGTACAACACTGGGATTGTGTGCGCAGCTTGCCAACTGCTAGAAAACAGTACCTTTGCACTCTCCTGACTTTTCCAATCACATGAACATTCGATTGGAAGCTGTTTTGGACAACTTTTCTTTTCTTCATGCCAAACACTTGGAAGACCTCCGTGCAACGTCTAGAACACGATGGGAGATGTTTTCTGTGCTGGCACAGTTTTTCCGAGCCAGACATAGTAGAAAAGCTTTTTGCTAAGATGTAGACGAGAAGAGACGCTAAAGACGAAGGTACGATGCTGTCCGGAGCTAAGAGCCGCTCCCGGGCGTCTTTCGGCAGAAGCCACGCTAAGGAGTGCACAGTGAGCGGCACAATCGTCTTTGCGCGAAGAAGCCGCTTCTTCGCCTCCGGGAGCCGGAGAGAGCGGCACCTTCGGAAAGGTGAAGAAGGAAGCTGTACAACACTGGGATTGTGTGCGCAGCTTGCCAACTGCTAGAAAACAGTACCTTTGCACTCTCCTGACTTTTCCAATCACATGAACATTCGATTGGAAGCTGTTTTGGACAACTTTTCTTTTCTTCATGCCAAACACTTGGAAGACCTCCGTGCAACGTCTAGAACACGATGGGAGATGTTTTCTGTGCTGGCACAGTTTTTCCGAGCCAGACATAGTAGAAAAGCTTTTTGCTAAGATGTAGACGAGAAGAGACGCTAAAGACGAAGGTACGATGCTGTCCGGAGCTAAGAGCCGCTCCCGGGCGTCTTTCGGCAGAAGCCGCGCTAAGGAGTGCACAGTGAGCGGCACAATCGTCTTTGCGCGAAGAAGCCGCTTCTTCGCCTCCGGGAGCCGGAGAGAGCGGCACCTTCGGAAAGGTGAAGAAGGAAGCTGTACAACACTGGGATTGTGTGCGCAGCTTGCCAACTGCTAGAAAACAGTACCTTTGCACTCTCCTGACTTTTCCAATCACATGAACATTCGATTGGAAGCTGTTTTGGACAACTTTTCTTTTCTTCATGCCAAACACTTGGAAGACCTCCGTGCAACGTCTAGAACACGATGGGAGATGTTTTCTGTGCTGGCACAGTTTTTCCGAGCCAGACATAGTAGAAAAGCTTTTTGCTAAGATGTAGACGAGAAGAGACGCTAAAGACAAAGGTACGATGCTGTCCGGAGCTAAGAGCCGCTCCCGGGCGTCTTTCGGCAGAAGCCGCGCTAAGGAGTGCACAGTGAGCGGCACAATCGTCTTTGCGCGAAGAAGCCGCTTCTTCGCCTCCGGGAGCCGGAGAGAGCGGCACCTTCGGAAAGGTGAAGAAGGAAGCTGTACAACACTGGGATTGTGTGCGCAGCTTGCCAACTGCTAGAAAACAGTACCTTTGCACTCTCCTGACTTTTCCAATCACATGAACATTCGATTGGAAGCTGTTTTGGACAACTTTTCTTTTCTTCATGCCAAACACTTGGAAGACCTCCGTGCAACGTCTAGAACACGATGGGAGATGTTTTCTGTGCTGGCACAGTTTTTCCGAGCCAGACATAGTAGAAAAGCTTTTTGCTAAGATGTAGACGAGAAGAGACGCTAAAGACGAAGGTACGATGCTGTCCGGAGCTAAGAGCCGCTCCCGGGCGTCTTTCGGCAGAAGCCGCGCTAAGGAGTGCACAGTGAGCGGCACAATCGTCTTTGCGCGAAGAAGCCGCTTCTTCGCCTCCGGGAGCCGGAGAGAGCGGCACCTTCGGAAAGGTGAAGAAGGAAGCTGTACAACACTGGGATTGTGTGCGCAGCTTGCCAACTGCTAGAAAACAGTACCTTTGCACTCTCCTGACTTTTCCAATCACATGAACATTCGATTGGAAGCTGTTTTGGACAACTTTTCTTTTCTTCATGCCAAACACTTGGAAGACCTCCGTGCAACGTCTAGAACACGATGGGAGATGTTTTCTGTGCTGGCACAGTTTTTCCGAGCCAGACATAGTAGAAAAGCTTTTTGCTAAGATGTAGACGAGAAGAGACGCTAAAGACGAAGGTACGATGCTGTCCGGAGCTAAGAGCCGCTCCCGGGCGTCTTTCGGCAGAAGCCGCGCTAAGGAGTGCACAGTGAGCGGCACAATCGTCTTTGCGCGAAGAAGCCGCTTCTTCGCCTCCGGGAGCCAGAGAGAGCGGCACCTTCGGAAAGGTGAAGAAGGAAGCTGTACAACACTGGGATTGTGTGCGCAGCTTGCCAACTGCTAGAAAACAGTACCTTTGCACTCTCCTGACTTTTCCAATCACATGAACATTCGATTGGAAGCTGTTTTGGACAACTTTTCTTTTCTTCATGCCAAACACTTGGAAGACCTCCGTGCAACGTCTAGAACACGATGGGAGATGTTTTCTGTGCTGGCACAGTTTTTCCTCGCCAGACATAGTAGAAAAGCTTTTTGCTAAGATGTAGACGAGAAGAGACGCTAAAGACAAAGGTACGATGCTGTCCGGAGCTAAGAGCCGCTCCCGGGCGTCTTTCGGCAGAAGCCGCGCTAAGGAGTGCACAGTGAGCGGCACAATCGTCTTTGCGCGAAGAAGCCGCTTCTTCGCCTCCGGGAGCCGGAGAGAGCGGCACCTTCGGAAAGGTGAAGAAGGAAGCTGTACAACACTGGGATTGTGTGCGCAGCTTGCCAACTGCTAGAAAACAGTACCTTTGCACTCTCCTGACTTTTCCAATCACATGAACATTCGATTGGAAGCTGTTTTGGACAACTTTTCTTTTCTTCATGCCAAACACTTGGAAGACCTCCGTGCAACGTCTAGAACACGATGGGAGATGTTTTCTGTGCTGGCACAGTTTTTCCGAGCCAGACATAGTGGAAAAGCTTTTTGCTAAGATGTAGACGAGAAGAGACGCTAAAGACGAAGGTACGATGCTGTCCGGAGCTAAGAGCCGCTCCCGGGCGTCTTTCGGCAGAAGCCGCGCTAAGGAGTGCACAGTGAGCGGCACAATCGTCTTTGCGCGAAGAAGCCGCTTCTTCGCCTCCGGGAGCCGGAGAGAGCGGCACCTTCGGAAAGGTGAAGAAGGAAGCTGTACAACACTGGGATTGTGTGCGCAGCTTGCCAACTGCTAGAAAACAGTACCTTTGCACTCTCCTGACTTTTCCAATCAAATGAACATTCGATTGGAAGCTATTTTGGACAACTTTTCTTTTCTTCATGCCAAACACTTGGAAGACCTCCGTGCAACGTCTAGAACACGATGGGAGATGTTTTCTGTGCTGGCACAGTTTTTCCGAGCCAGACATAGTAGAAAAGCTTTTTGCTAAGATGTAGACGAGAAGAGACGCTAAAGACGAAGGTACGATGCTGTCCGGAGCTAAGAGCCGCTCCCGGGCGTCTTTCGGCAGAAGCCGCGCTAAGGAGTGCACAGTGAGCGGCACAATCGTCTTTGCACGAAGAAGCCGCTTCTTCGCCTCCGGGAGCCGGAGAGAGCGGCACCTTTGGAAAGGTGAAGAAGGAAGCTGTACAACACTGGGATTGTGTGCGCAGCTTGCAAACTGCTAGAAAACAGTACCTTTGCACTCTCCTGACTTTTCCAATCACATGAACATTCGATTGGAAGCTGTTTTGGACACCTTTTCTTTTCTTCATGCCAAACACTTGGAAGACCTCCGTGCAACGTCTAGAACACGATGGGAGATGTTTTCTGTGCTGGCACAGTTTTTCCGAGCCAGACATAGTAGAAAAGCTTTTTGCTAAGATGTAGACGAGAAGAGACGCTAAAGACGAAGGTACGATGCTGTCCGGAGCTAAGAGCCGCTCCCGGGCGTCTTTCGGCAGAAGCCGCGCTAAGGAGTGCACAGTGAGCGGCACAATCGTCTTTGCGCGAAGAAGCCGCTTCTTCGCCTCCGGGAGCCGGAGAGAGCGGCACCTTCGGAAAGGTGAAGAAGGAAGCTGTACAACACTGGGATTGTGTGCGCAGCTTGCCAACTGCTAGAAAACAGTACCTTTGCACTCTCCTGACTTTTCCAATCACATGAACATTCGATTGGAAGCTATTTTGGACAACTTGTCTTTTCTTCATGCCAAACACTTGGAAGACCTCCGTGCAACGTCTAGAACACGATGGGAGATGTTTTCTGTGCTGGCACAGTTTTTCCTCGCCAGACATAGTAGAAAAGCTTTTTGCTAAGATGTAGACGAGAAGAGACGCTAAAGACGAAGGTACGATGCTGTCCGGAGCTAAGAGCCGCTCCCGGGCGTCTTTCGGCAGAAGCCGCGCTAAGGAGTGCACAGTGAGCGGCACAATCGTCTTTGCGCGAAGAAGCCGCTTCTTCGCCTCCGGGAGCCGGAGAGAGCGGCACCTTCGGAAAGGTGAAGAAGGAAGCTGTACAACACTGGGATTGTGTGCGCAGCTTGCCAACTGCTAGAAAACAGTACCTTTGCACTCTCCTGACTTTTCCAATCACATGAACATTCGATTGGAAGCTGTTTTGGACAACTTTTCTTTTCTTCATGCCAAACACTTGGAAGACCTCCGTGCAACGTCTAGAACACGATGGGAGATGTTTTCTGTGCTGGCACAGTTTTTCCGAGCCAGACATAGTAGAAAAGCTTTTTGCTAAGATGTAGACGAGAAGAGACGCTAAAGACAAAGGTACGATGCTGTCCGGAGCTAAGAGCCGCTCCCGGGCGTCTTTCGGCAGAAGCCGCGCTAAGGAGTGCACAGTGAGCGGCACAATCGTCTTTGCGCGAAGAAGCCGCTTCTTCGCCTCCGGGAGCCGGAGAGAGCGGCACCTTCGGAAAGGTGAAGAAGGAAGCTGTACAACACTGGGATTGTGTGCGCAGCTTGCCAACTGCTAGAAAACAGTACCTTTGCACTCTCCTGACTTTTCCAATCACATGAACATTCGATTGGAAGCTGTTTTGGACAACTTTTCTTTTCTTCATGCCAAACACTTGGAAGACCTCCGTGCAACGTCTAGAACACGATGGGAGATGTTTTCTGTGCTGGCACAGTTTTTCCGAGCCAGACATAGTAGAAAAGCTTTTTGCTAAGATGTAGACGAGAAGAGACGCTAAAGACAAAGGTACGATGCTGTCCGGAGCTAAGAGCCGCTCCCGGGCGTCTTTCGGCAGAAGCCGCGCTAAGGAGTGCACAGTGAGCGGCACAATCGTCTTTGCGCGAAGAAGCCGCTTCTTCGCCTCCGGGAGCCGGAGAGAGCGGCACCTTCGGAAAGGTGAAGAAGGAAGCTGTACAACACTGGGATTGTGTGCGCAGCTTGCCAACTGCTAGAAAACAGTACCTTTGCACTCTCCTGACTTTTCCAATCACATGAACATTCGATTGGAAGCTGTTTTGGACAACTTTTCTTTTCTTCATGCCAAACACTTGGAAGACCTCCGTGCAACGTCTAGAACACGATGGGAGATGTTTTCTGTGCTGGCACAGTTTTTCCGAGCCAGACATAGTAGAAAAGCTTTTTGCTAAGATGTAGACGAGAAGAGACGCTAAAGACGAAGGTACGATGCTGTCCGGAGCTAAGAGCCGCTCCCGGGCGTCTTTCGGCAGAAGCCGTGCTAAGGAGTGCACAGTGAGCGGCACAATCGTCTTTGCGCGAAGAAGCCGCTTCTTCGCCTCCGGGAGCCGGAGAGAGCGGCACCTTCGGAAAGGTGAAGAAGGAAGCTGTACAACACTGGGATTGTGTGCGCAGCTTGCCAACTGCTAGAAAACAGTACCTTTGCACTCTCCTGACTTTTCCAATCACATGAACATTCGATTGGAAGCTGTTTTGGACAACTTTTCTTTTCTTCATGCCAAACACTTGGAAGACCTCCGTGCAACGTCTAGAACACGATGGGAGATGTTTTCTGTGCTGGCACAGTTTTTCCGAGCCAGACATAGTAGAAAAGCTTTTTGCTAAGATGTAGACGAGAAGAGACGCTAAAGACGAAGGTACGATGCTGTCCGGAGCTAAGAGCCGCTCCCGGGCGTCTTTCGGCAGAAGCCGCGCTAAGGAGTGCACAGTGAGCGGCACAATCGTCTTTGCGCGAAGAAGCCGCTTCTTCGCCTCCGGGAGCCAGAGAGAGCGGCACCTTCGGAAAGGTGAAGAAGGAAGCTGTACAACACTGGGATTGTGTGCGCAGCTTGCCAACTGCTAGAAAACAGTACCTTTGCACTCTCCTGACTTTTCCAATCACATGAACATTCGATTGGAAGCTGTTTTGGACAACTTTTCTTTTCTTCATGCCAAACACTTGGAAGACCTCCGTGCAACGTCTAGAACACGATGGGAGATGTTTTCTGTGCTGGCACAGTTTTTCCGAGCCAGACATAGTAGAAAAGCTTTTTGCTAAGATGTAGACGAGAAGAGACGCTAAATACGAAGGTACGATGCTGTCCGGAGCTAAGAGCCGCTCCCGGGCGTCTTTCGGCAGAAGCCGTGCTAAGGAGTGCACAGTGAGCGGCACAATCGTCTTTGCGCGAAGAAGCCGCTTCTTCGCCTCCGGGAGCCGGAGAGAGCGGCACCTTCGGAAAGGTGAAGAAGGAAGCTGTACAACACTGGGATTGTGTGCGCAGCTTGCCAACTGCTAGAAAACAGTACCTTTGCACTCTCCTGACTTTTCCAATCACATGAACATTCGATTGGAAGCTGTTTTGGACAACTTTTCTTTTCTTCATGCCAAACACTTGGAAGACCTCCGTGCAACGTCTAGAACACGATGGGAGATGTTTTCTGTGCTGGCACAGTTTTTCTGAGCCAGACATAGTGGAAAAGCTTTTTGCTAAGATGTAGACGAGAAGAGACGCTAAAGACGAAGGTACGATGCTGTGCGGAGCTAAGAGCCGCTCCCGGGCGTCTTTCGGCAGAAGCCGCGCTAAGGAGTGCACAGTGAGCGGCACAATCGTCTTTGCGCGAAGAAGCCGCTTCTTCGCCTCCGGGAGCCGGAGAGAGCGGCACCTTCGGAAAGGTGAAGAAGGAAGCTGTACAACACTGGGATTGTGTGCGCAGCTTGCCAACTGCTAGAAAACAGTACCTTTGCACTCTCCTGACTTTTCCAATCACATGAACATTCGATTGGAAGCTGTTTTGGACAACTTTTCTTTTCTTCATGCCAAACACTTGGAAGACCTCCGTGCAACGTCTAGAACACGATGGGAGATGTTTTCTGTGCTGGCACAGTTTTTCCTCGCCAGACATAGTAGAAAAGCTTTTTGCTAAGATGTAGACGAGAAGAGACGCTAAAGACGAAGGTACGATGCTGTCCGGAGCTAAGAGCCGCTCCCGGGCGTCTTTCGGCAGAAGCCGCGCTAAGGAGTGCACAGTGAGCGGCACAATCGTCTTTGCGCGAAGAAGCCGCTTCTTCGCCTCCGGGAGCCGGAGAGAGCGGCACCTTCGGAAAGGTGAAGAAGGAAGCTGTACAACACTGGGATTGTGTGCGCAGCTTGCCAACTGCTAGAAAACAGTACCTTTGCACTCTCCTGACTTTTCCAATCACATGAACATTCGATTGGAAGCTGTTTTGGACAACTTTTCTTTTCTTCATGCCAAACACTTGGAAGACCTCCGTGCAACGTCTAGAACACGATGGGAGATGTTTTCTGTGCTGGCACAGTTTTTCCGAGCCAGACATAGTAGAAAAGCTTTTTGCTAAGATGTAGACGAGAAGAGACGCTAAAGACGAAGGTACGATGCTGTCCGGAGCTAAGAGCCTATCCCGGGCGTCTTTCGGCAGAAGCCGCGCTAAGGAGTGCACAGTGAGCGGCACAATCGTCTTTGCACGAAGAAGCCGCTTCTTCGCCTCCGGGAGCCGGAGAGAGCGGCACCTTCGGAAAGGTGAAGAAGGAAGCTGTACAACACTGGGATTGTGTGCGCAGCTTGCCAACTGCTAGAAAACAGTACCTTTGCACTCTCCTGACTTTTCCAATCACATGAACATTCGATTGGAAGCTGTTTTTGGACAACTTTTCTATTCTTCATGCCAAACACTTGGAAGACCTCCGTGCAACGTCTAGAACACGATGGGAGATGTTTTCTGTGCTGGCACAGTTTTTCCGAGCCAGACATAGTAGAAAAGCTTTTTGCTAAGATGTAGACGAGAAGAGACGCTAAAGACGAAGGTACGATGCTGTCCGGAGCTAAGAGCCGCTCCCGGGAGTCTTTCGGCAGAAGCCGCGCTAAGGAGTGCACAGTGAGCGGCACAATCGTCTTTGCGCGAAGAAGCCGCTTCTTCGCCTCCGGGAGCCGGAGAGAGCGGCACCTTCGGAAAGGTGAAGAAGGAAGCTGTACAACACTGGGATTGTGTGCGCAGCTTGCCAACTGCTAGAAAACAGTACCTTTGCACTCTCCTGACTTTTCCAATCACATGAACATTCGATTGGAAGCTGTTTTGGACACCTTTTCTTTTCTTCATGCCAAACACTTGGAAGATCTCCGTGCAACGTCTAGAACACGATGGGAGATGTTTTCTGTGCTGGCACAGTTTTTCCGAGCCAGACATAGTGGAAAAGCTTTTTGCTAAGTTGTAGACGAGAAGAGACGCTAAAGACGAAGGTACGATGCTGTCCGGAGCTAAGAGCCGCTCCCGGGCGTCTTTCGGCAGAAGCCGCGCTAAGGAGTTCACAGTGAGCAGGACAATCGTCTTTGCGCGAAGAAGCCGCTTCTTCGCCTCCGGGAGCCGGAGAGAGCGGCACCTTCGGAAAGGTGAAGAAGGAAGCTGTACAACACTGGGATTGTGTGCGCAGCTTGCCAACTGCTAGAAAACAGTACCTTTGCACTCTCCTGACTTTTCCAATCACATGAACATTCGATTGGAAGCTGTTTTGGACAACTTTTCTTTTCTTCATGCCAAACACTTGGAAGACCTCCGTGCAACGTCTAGAACACGATGGGAGATGTTTTCTGTGCTGGCACAGTTTTTCCGAGCCAGACATAGTAGAAAAGCTTTTTGCTAAGATGTAGACGAGAGGAGACGCTAAAGACAAAGGTACGATGCTGTCCGGAGCTAAGAGCCGCTCCCGGGCGTCTTTCGGCAGAAGCCGCACTAAGGAGTGCACAGTGAGCGGCACAATCGTCTTTGCGCGAAGAAGCCGCTTCTTCGCCTCCGGGAGCCGGAGAGAGCGGCACCTTCGGAAAGGTGAAGAAGGAAGCTGTACAACACTGGGATTGTGTGCGCAGCTTGCCAACTGCTAGAAAACAGTACCTTTGCACTCTCCTGACTTTTCCAATCACATGAACATTCGATTGGAAGCTGTTTTGGACAACTTTTCTTTTCTTCATGCCAAACACTTGGAAGACCTCCGTGCAACGTCTAGAACACGATGGGAGATGTTTTCTGTGCTGGCACAGTTTTTCCGAGCCAGACATAGTAGAAAAGCTTTTTGCTAAGATGTAGACGAGAAGAGACGCTAAAGACGAAGGTACGATGCTGTCCGGAGCTAAGAGCCGCTCCCGGGCGTCTTTCGGCAGAAGCCGCGCTAAGGAGTGCACAGTGAGCGGCACAATCGTCTTTGCGCGAAGAAGCCGCTTCTTCGCCTCCGGGAGCCGGAGAGAGCGGCACCTTCGGAAAGGTGAAGAAGGAAGCTGTACAACACTGGGATTGTGTGCGCAGCTTGCCAACTGCTAGAAAACAGTACCTTTGCACTCTCCTGACTTTTCCAATCACATGAACATTCGATTGGAAGCTATTTTGGACAACTTTTCTTTTCTTCATGCCAAACACTTGGAAGACCTCCGTGCAACGTCTAGAACACGATGGGAGATGTTTTCTGTGCTGGCACAGTTTTTCCGAGCCAGACATAGTAGAAAAGCTTTTTGCTAAGATGTAGACGAGAAGAGACGCTAAAGACGAAGGTACGATGCTGTCCGGAGCTAAGAGCCGCTCCCGGGCGTCTTTCGGCAGAAGCCGCGCTAAGGAGTGCACAGTGAGCGGCACAATCGTCTTTGCGCGAAGAAGCCGCTTCTTCGCCTCCGGGAGCCGGAGAGAGCGGCACCTTCGGAAAGGTGAAGAAGGAAGCTGTACAACACTGGGATTGTGTGCGCAGCTTGCCAACTGCTAGAAAACAGTACCTTTGCACTCTCCTGACTTTTCCAATCACATGAACATTCGATTGGAAGCTGTTTTGGACAACTTTTCTTTTCTTCATGCCAAACACTTGGAAGACCTCCGTGCAACGTCTAGAACACGATGGGAGATGTTTTCTGTGCTGGCACAGTTTTTCCGAGCCAGACATAGTAGAAAAGCTTTTTGCTAAGATGTAGACGAGAAGAGACGCTAAAGACGAAGGTACGATGCTGTCCGGAGCTAAGAGCCGCTCCCGGGCGTCTTTCGGCAGAAGCCGCGCTAAGGAGTGCACAGTGAGCGGCACAATCGTCTTTGCGCGAAGAAGCCGCTTCTTCGCCTCCGGGAGCCGGAGAGAGCGGCACCTTCGGAAAGGTGAAGAAGGAAGCTGTACAACACTGGGATTGTGTGCGCAGCTTGCCAACTGCTAGAAAACAGTACCTTTGCACTCTCCTGACTTTTCCAATCACATGAACATTCGATTGGAAGCTGTTTTGGACAACTTTTCTTTTCTTCATGCCAAACACTTGGAAGACCTCCGTGCAACGTCTAGAACACGATGGGAGATGTTTTCTGTGCTGGCACAGTTTTTCCGAGCCAGACATAGTGGAAAAGCTTTTTGCTAAGATGTAGACGAGAAGAGACGCTAAAGACGAAGGTACGATGCTGTCCGGAGCTAAGAGCCGCTCCCGGGCGTCTTTCGGCAGAAGCCGCGCTAAGGAGTGCACAGTGAGCGGCACAATCGTCTTTGCGCGAAGAAGCCGCTTCTTCGCCTCCGGGAGCCGGAGAGAGCGGCACCTTCGGAAAGGTGAAGAAGGAAGCTGTACAACACTGGGATTGTGTGCGCAGCTTGCCAACTGCTAGAAAACAGTACCTTTGCACTCTCCTGACTTTTCCAATCACATGAACATTCGATTGGAAGCTGTTTTGGACAACTTTTCTTTTCTTCATGCCAAACACTTGGAAGACCTCCGTGCAACGTCTAGAACACGATGGGAGATGTTTTCTGTGCTGGCACAGTTTTTCCTCGCCAGACATAGTAGAAAAGCTTTTTGCTAAGATGTAGACGAGAAGAGACGCTAAAGACAAAGGTACGATGCTGTCCGGAGCTAAGAGCCGCTCCCGGGCGTCTTTCGGCAGAAGCCGCGCTAAGGAGTGCACAGTGAGCGGCACTATCGTCTTTGCGCGAAGAAGCCGCTTCTTCGCCTCCGGGAGCCGGAGAGAGCGGCACCTTCGGAAAGGTGAAGAAGGAAGCTGTACAACACTGGGATTGTGTGCGCAGCTTGCCAACTGCTAGAAAACAGTACCTTTGCACTCTCCTGACTTTTCCAATCACATGAACATTCGATTGGAAGCTGTTTTGGACAACTTTTCTTTTCTTCATGCCAAACACTTGGAAGACCTCCGTGCAACGTCTAGAACACGATGGGAGATGTTTTCTGTGCTGGCACAGTTTTTCCGAGCCAGACATAGTAGAAAAGCTTTTTGCTAAGATGTAGACGAGAAGAGACGCTAAAGACGAAGGTACGATGCTGTCCGGAGCTAAGAGCCGCTCCCGGGCGTCTTTCGGCAGAAGCCGCGCTAAGGAGTGCACAGTGAGCGGCACAATCGTCTTTGCGCGAAGAAGCCGCTTCTTCGCCTCCGGGAGCCGGAGAGAGCGGCACCTTCGGAAAGGTGAAGAAGGAAGCTGTACAACACTGGGATTGTGTGCGCAGCTTGCCAACTGCTAGAAAACAGTACCTTTGCACTCTCCTGACTTTTCCAATCACATGAACATTCGATTGGAAGCTGTTTTGGACAACTTTTCTTTTCTTCATGCCAAACACTTGGAAGACCTCCGTGCAACGTCTAGAACACGATGGGAGATGTTTTCTGTGCTGGCACAGTTTTTCCGAGCCAGACATAGTAGAAAAGCTTTTTGCTAAGATGTAGACGAGAAGAGACGCTAAAGACGAAGGTACGATGCTGTCCGGAGCTAAGAGCCGCTCCCGGGCGTCTTTCGGCAGAAGCCGCGCTAAGGAGTGCACAGTGAGCGGCACAATCGTCTTTGCGCGAAGAAGCCGCTTCTTCGCCTC
Source organism: Ammospiza maritima maritima (assembly GCA_036010785.1). Taxonomy (NCBI): domain Eukaryota; kingdom Metazoa; phylum Chordata; class Aves; order Passeriformes; family Passerellidae; genus Ammospiza; species Ammospiza maritima. The sequence goes on from JAYKTQ010000403.1 coordinate 45,297, forward strand.
CGGGAGCCGGAGAGAGCGGCACCTTCGGAAAGGTGAAGAAGGAAGCTGTACAACACTGGGATTGTGTGCGCAGCTTGCCAACTGCTAGAAAACAGTACCTTTGCACTCTCCTGACTTTTCCAATCACATGAACATTCGATTGGAAGCTGTTTTGGACAACTTTTCTTTTCTTCATGCCAAACACTTGGAAGACCTCCGTGCAACGTCTAGAACACGATGGGAGATGTTTTCTGTGCTGGCACAGTTTTTCCGAGCCAGACATAGTAGAAAAGCTTTTTGCTAAGATGTAGACGAGAAGAGACGCTAAAGACGAAGGTACGATGCTGTCCGGAGCTAAGAGCCGCTCCCGGGCGTCTTTCGGCAGAAGCCGCGCTAAGGAGTGCACAGTGAGCGGCACAATCGTCTTTGCGCGAAGAAGCCGCTTCTTCGCCTCCGGGAGCTGGAGAGAGCGGCACCTTCGGAAAGGTGAAGAAGGAAGCTGTACAACACTGGGATTGTGTGCGCAGCTTGCCAACTGCTAGAAAACAGTACCTTTGCACTCTCCTGACTTTTCCAATCACATGAACATTCGATTGGAAGCTGTTTTGGACAACTTTTCTTTTCTTCATGCCAAACACTTGGAAGACCTCCGTGCAACGTCTAGAACACGATGGGAGATGTTTTCTGTGCTGGCACAGTTTTTCCGAGCCAGACATAGTAGAAAAGCTTTTTGCTAAGATGTAGACGAGAAGAGACGCTAAAGACGAAGGTACGATGCTGTCCGGAGCTAAGAGCCGCTCCCGGGCGTCTTTCGGCAGAAGCCGCGCTAAGGAGTGCACAGTGAGCGGCACAATCGTCTTTGCGCGAAGAAGCCGCTTCTTCGCCTCCGGGAGCCGGAGAGAGCGGCACCTTCGGAAAGGTGAAGAAGGAAGCTGTACAACACTGGGATTGTGTGCGCAGCTTGCCAACTGCTAGAAAACAGTACCTTTGCACTCTCCTGACTTTTCCAATCACATGAACATTCGATTGGAAGCTGTTTTGGACAACTTTTCTTTTCTTCATGCCAAACACTTGGAAGACCTCCGTGCAACGTCTAGAACACGATGGGAGATGTTTTCTGTGCTGGCACAGTTTTTCCGAGCCAGACATAGTAGAAAAGCTTTTTGCTAAGATGTAGACGAGAAGAGACGCTAAAGACGAAGGTACGATGCTGTCCGGAGCTAAGAGCCGCTCCCGGGCGTCTTTCGGCAGAAGCCGCACTAAGGAGTGCACAGTGAGCGGCACAATCGTCTTTGCGCGAAGAAGCCGCTTCTTCGCCTCCGGGAGCCGGAGAGAGCGGCACCTTCGGAAAGGTGAAGAAGGAAGCTGTACAACACTGGGATTGTGTGCGCAGCTTGCCAACTGCTAGAAAACAGTACCTTTGCACTCTCCTGACTTTTCCAATCACATGAACATTCGATTGGAAGCTGTTTTGGACAACTTTTCTTTTCTTCATGCCAAACACTTGGAAGACCTCCGTGCAACGTCTAGAACACGATGGGAGATGTTTTCTGTGCTGGCACAGTTTTTCCGAGCCAGACATAGTAGAAAAGCTTTTTGCTAAGATGTAGACGAGAAGAGACGCTAAAGACAAAGGTACGATGCTGTCCAGAGCTAAGAGCCGCTCCCGGGCGTCTTTCGGCAGAAGCCGCGCTAAGGAGTGCACAGTGAGCGGCACAATCGTCTTTGCGCGAAGAAGCCGCTTCTTCGGCTCCGGGAGCCGGAGAGAGCGGCACCTTCGGAAAGGTGAAGAAGGAAGCTGTACAACACTGGGATTGTGTGCGCAGCTTGCCAACTGCTAGAAAACAGTACCTTTGCACTCTCCTGACTTTTCCAATCACATGAACATTCGATTGGAAGCTGTTTTGGACAACTTTTCTTTTCTTCATGCCAAACACTTGGAAGACCTCCGTGCAACGTCTAGAACACGATGGGAGATGTTTTCTGTGCTGGCACAGTTTTTCCGAGCCAGACATAGTAGAAAAGCTTTTTGCTAAGATGTAGACGAGAAGAGACGCTAAAGACTAAGGTACGATGCTGTCCGGAGCTAAGAGCCGCTCCCGGGCATCTTTCGGCAGAAGCCGCGCTAAGGAGTGCACAGTGAGCGGCACAATCGTCTTTGCGCGAAGAAGCCGCTTCTTCGCCTCCGGGAGCCGGAGAAAGCGGCACCTTCGGAAAGGTGAAGAAGGAAGCTGTACAACACTGGGATTGTGTGCGCAGCTTGCCAACTGCTAGAAAACAGTACCTTTGCACTCTCCTGACTTTTCCAATCACATGAACATTCGATTGGAAGCTGTTTTGGACACCTTTTCTTTTCTTCATGCCAAACACTTGGAAGACCTCCGTGCAACGTCTAGAACACGATGGGAGATGTTTTCTGTGCTGGCACAGTTTTTCCGAGCCAGACATAGTAGAAAAGCTTTTTGCTAAGATGTAGACGAGAAGAGACGCTAAAGACAAAGGTACGATGCTGTCCGGAGCTAAGAGCCGCTCCCGGGCGTCTTTCGGCAGAAGCCGCGCTAAGGAGTGCACAGTGAGCGGCACAATCGTCTTTGCGCGAAGAAGCCGCTTCTTCGCCTCCGGGAGCCGGAGAGAGCGGCACCTTCGGAAAGGTGAAGAAGGAAGCTGTACAACACTGGGATTGTGTGCGCAGCTTGCCAACTGCTAGAAAACAGTACCTTTGCACTCTCCTGACTTTTCCAATCACATGAACATTCGATTGGAAGCTATTTTGGACAACTTTTCTTTTCTTCATGCCAAACACTTGGAAGACCTCCGTGCAACGTCTAGAACACGATGGGAGATGTTTTCTGTGCTGGCACAGTTTTTCCGAGCCAGACATAGTAGAAAAGCTTTTTGCTAAGATGTAGACGAGAAGAGACGCTAAAGACGAAGGTACGATGCTGTCCGGAGCTAAGAGCCGCTCCCGGGCGTCTTTCGGCAGAAGCCGCGCTAAGGAGTGCACAGTGAGCGGCACAATCGTCTTTGCGCGAAGAAGCCGCTTCTTCGCCTCCGGGAGCCGGAGAGAGCGGCACCTTCGGAAAGGTGAAGAAGGAAGCTGTACAACACTGGGATTGTGTGCGCAGCTTGCCAACTGCTAGAAAACAGTACCTTTGCACTCTCCTGACTTTTCCAATCACATGAACATTCGATTGGAAGCTGTTTTGGACAACTTTTCTTTTCTTCATGCCAAACACTTGGAAGACCTCCGTGCAACGTCTAGAACACGATGGGAGATGTTTTCTGTGCTGGCACAGTTTTTCCGAGCCAGACATAGTAGAAAAGCTTTTTGCTAAGATGTAGACGAGAAGAGACGCTAAAGACAAAGGTACGATGCTGTCCGGAGCTAAGAGCCGCTCCCGGGCGTCTTTCGGCAGAAGCCGCGCTAAGGAGTGCACAGTGAGCGGCACAATCGTCTTTGCGCGAAGAAGCCGCTTCTTCGGCTCCGGGAGCCGGAGAGAGCGGCACCTTCGGAAAGGTGAAGAAGGAAGCTGTACAACACTGGGATTGTGTGCGCAGCTTGCCAACTGCTAGAAAACAGTACCTTTGCACTCTCCTGACTTTTCCAATCACATGAACATTCGATTGGAAGCTGTTTTGGACAACTTTTCTTTTCTTCATGCCAAACACTTGGAAGACCTCCGTGCAACGTCTAGAACACGATGGGAGATGTTTTCTGTGCTGGCACAGTTTTTCCGAGCCAGACATAGTAGAAAAGCTTTTTGCTAAGATGTAGACGAGAAGGGACGCTAAAGACAAAGATACGATGCTGTCCGGAGCTAAGAGCCGCTCCCGGGCATCTTTCGGCAGAAGCCGCGCTAAGGAGTGCACAGTGAGCGGCACAATCGTCTTTGCGCGAAGAAGCCGCTTCTTCGCCTCCGGGAGCCGGAGAAAGCGGCACCTTCGGAAAGGTGAAGAAGGAAGCTGTACAACACTGGGATTGTGTGCGCAGCTTGCCAACTGCTAGAAAACAGTACCTTTGCACTCTCCTGACTTTTCCAATCACATGAACATTCGATTGGAAGCTGTTTTGGACAACTTTTCTTTTCTTCATGCCAAACACTTGGAAGACCTCCGTGCAACGTCTAGAACACGATGGGAGATGTTTTCTGTGCTGGCACAGTTTTTCCGAGCCAGACATAGTGGAAAAGCTTTTTGCTAAGATGTAGACGAGAAGAGACGCTAAAGACGAAGGTACGATGCTGTCCGGAGCTAAGAGCCGCTCCCGGGCGTCTTTCGGCAGAAGCCGCGCTAAGGAGTGCACAGTGAGCGGCACAATCGTCTTTGCGCGAAGAAGCCGCTTCTTCGCCTCCGGGAGCCGGAGAGAGCGGCACCTTCGGAAAGGTGAAGAAGGAAGCTGTACAACACTGGGATTGTGTGCGCAGCTTGCCAACTGCTAGAAAACAGTACCTTTGCACTCTCCTGACTTTTCCAATCACATGAACATTCGATTGGAAGCTGTTTTGGACAACTTTTCTTTTCTTCATGCCAAACACTTGGAAGACCTCCGTGCAACGTCTAGAACACGATGGGAGATGTTTTCTGTGCTGGCACAGTTTTTCCTCGCCAGACATAGTAGAAAAGCTTTTTGCTAAGATGTAGACGAGAAGAGACGCTAAAGACAAAGGTACGATGCTGTCCGGAGCTAAGAGCCGCTCCCCGGCGTCTTTCGGCAGAAGCCGCGCTAAGGAGTGCACAGTGAGCGGCACAATCGTCTTTGCGCGAAGAAGCCGCTTCTTCGCCTCCGGGAGCCGGAGAGAGCGGCACCTTCGGAAAGGTGAAGAAGGAAGCTGTACAACACTGGGATTGTGTGCGCAGCTTGCCAACTGCTAGAAAACAGTACCTTTGCACTCTCCTGACTTTTCCAATCACATGAACATTCGATTGGAAGCTGTTTTGGACAACTTTTCTTTTCTTCATGCCAAACACTTGGAAGACCTCCGTGCAACGTCTAGAACACGATGGGAGATGTTTTCTGTGCTGGCACAGTTTTTCCGAGCCAGACATAGTAGAAAAGCTTTTTGCTAAGATGTAGACGAGAAGAGACGCTAAAGACGAAGGTACGATGCTGTCCGGAGCTAAGAGCCGCTCCCGGGCGTCTTTCGGCAGAAGCCGCGCTAAGGAGTGCACAGTGAGCGGCACAATCGTCTTTGCGCGAAGAAGCCGCTTCTTCGCCTCCGGGAGCCGGAGAGAGCGGCACCTTCGGAAAGGTGAAGAAGGAAGCTGTACAACACTGGGATTGTGTGCGCAGCTTGCCAACTGCTAGAAAACAGTACCTTTGCACTCTCCTGACTTTTCCAATCACATGAACATTCGATTGGAAGCTGTTTTGGACAACTTTTCTTTTCTTCATGCCAAACACTTGGAAGACCTCCGTGCAACGTCTAGAACACGATGGGAGATGTTTTCTGTGCTGGCACAGTTTTTCCGAGCCAGACATAGTAGAAAAGCTTTTTGCTAAGATGTAGACGAGAAGAGACGCTAAAGACGAAGGTACGATGCTGTCCGGAGCTAAGAGCCGCTCCCGGGCGTCTTTCGGCAGAAGCCGCGCTAAGGAGTGCACAGTGAGCGGCACAATCGTCTTTGCGCGAAGAAGCCGCTTCTTCGCCTCCGGGAGCCGGAGAGAGCGGCACCTTCGGAAAGGTGAAGAAGGAAGCTGTACAACACTGGGATTGTGTGCGCAGCTTGCCAACTGCTAGAAAACAGTACCTTTGCACTCTCCTGACTTTTCCAATCACATGAACATTCGATTGGAAGCTGTTTTGGACAACTTTTCTTTTCTTCATGCCAAACACTTGGAAGACCTCCGTGCAACGTCTAGAACACGATGGGAGATGTTTTCTGTGCTGGCACAGTTTTTCCGAGCCAGACATAGTAGAAAAGCTTTTTGCTAAGATGTAGACGAGAAGAGACGCTAAAGACGAAGGTACGATGCTGTCCGGAGCTAAGAGCCGCTCCCGGGCGTCTTTCGGCAGAAGCCGCGCTAAGGAGTGCACAGTGAGCGGCACAATCGTCTTTGCGCGAAGAAGCCGCTTCTTCGCCTCCGGGAGCCGGAGAGAGCGGCACCTTCGGAAAGGTGAAGAAGGAAGCTGTACAACACTGGGATTGTGTGCGCAGCTTGCCAACTGCTAGAAAACAGTACCTTTGCACTCTCCTGACTTTTCCAATCACATGAACATTCGATTGGAAGCTGTTTTGGACAACTTTTCTTTTCTTCATGCCAAACACTTGGAAGACCTCCGTGCAACGTCTAGAACACGATGGGAGGTGATTTCTGTGCTGGCACAGTTTTTCCGAGCCAGACATAGTAGAAAAGCTTTTTGCTAAGATGTAGACGAGAAGAGACGCTAAAGACGAAGGTACAATGCTGTCCGGAGCTAAGAGCCGCTCCCGGGCATCTTTCGGCAGAAGCCGCGCTAAGGAGTGCACAGTGAGCGGCACAATCGTCTTTGCGCGAAGAAGCCGCTTCTTCGCCTCCGGGAGCCGGAGAGAGCGGCACCTTCGGAAAGGTGAAGAAGGAAGCTGTACAACACTGGGATTGTGTGCGCAGCTTGCCAACTGCTAGAAAACAGTACCTTTGCACTCTCCTGACTTTTCCAATCACATGAACATTCGATTGGAAGCTGTTTTGGACACCTTTTCTTTTCTTCATGCCAAACACTTGGAAGACCTCCGTGCAACGTCTAGAACACGATGGGAGATGTTTTCTGTGCTGGCACAGTTTTTCCGAGCCAGACATAGTAGAAAAGCTTTTTGCTAAGATGTAGACGAGAAGAGACGCTAAAGACAAAGGTACGATGCTGTCCGGAGCTAAGAGCCGCTCCCGGGCGTCTTTCGGCAGAAGCCGCGCTAAGGAGTGCACAGTGAGCGGCACAATCGTCTTTGCGCGAAGAAGCCGCTTCTTCGCCTCCGGGAGCCGGAGAGAGCGGCACCTTCGGAAAGGTGAAGAAGGAAGCTGTACAACCCTGGGATTGTGTGCGCAGCTTGCCAACTGCTAGAAAACAGTACCTTTGCACTCTCCTGACTTTTCCAATCACATGAACATTCGATTGGAAGCTATTTTGGACAACTTTTCTTTTCTTCATGCCAAACACTTGGAAGACCTCCGTGCAACGTCTAGAACACGATGGGAGATGTTTTCTGTGCTGGCACAGTTTTTCCGAGCCAGACATAGTAGAAAAGCTTTTTGCTAAGATGTAGACGAGAAGAGACGCTAAAGACGAAGGTACGATGCTGTCCGGAGCTAAGAGCCGCTCCCGGGCGTCTTTCGGCAGAAGCCGCGCTAAGGAGTGCACAGTGAGCGGCACAATCGTCTTTGCGCGAAGAAGCCGCTTCTTCGCCTCCGGGAGCCGGAGAGAGCGGCACCTTCGGAAAGGTGAAGAAGGAAGCTGTACAACACTGGGATTGTGTGCGCAGCTTGCCAACTGCTAGAAAACAGTACCTTTGCACTCTCCTGACTTTTCCAATCACATGAACATTCGATTGGAAGCTGTTTTGGACAACTTTTCTTTTCTTCATGCCAAACACTTGGAAGACCTCCGTGCAACGTCTAGAACACGATGGGAGATGTTTTCTGTGCTGGCACAGTTTTTCCGAGCCAGACATAGTAGAAAAGCTTTTTGCTAAGATGTAGACGAGAAGAGACGCTAAAGACGAAGGTACGATGCTGTCCGGAGCTAAGAGCCGCTCCCGGGCGTCTTTCGGCAGAAGCCGCGCTAAGGAGTGCACAGTGAGCGGCACAATCGTCTTTGCGCGAAGAAGCCGCTTCTTCGCCTCCGGGAGCCGGAGAGAGCGGCACCTTCGGAAAGGTGAAGAAGGAAGCTGTACAACACTGGGATTGTGTGCGCAGCTTGCCAACTGCTAGAAAACAGTACCTTTGCACTCTCCTGACTTTTCCAATCACATGAACATTCGATTGAAGCTGTTTTGGACAACTTTTCTTTTCTCATGCCAAACACTTGGAAGACCTCCGTGCAACGTCTAGAACACGATGGGAGATGTTTTCTGTGCTGGCACAGTTTTTCCTCGCCAGACATAGTAGAAAAGCTTTTTGCTAAGATGTAGACGAGAAGAGACGCTAATGACAAAGGTACGATGCTGTCCGGAGCTAAGAGCCGCTCCCGGGCATCTTTCGGCAGAAGCCGCGCTAAGGAGTGCACAGTGAGCGGCACAGTCGTCTTTGCGCGAAGAAGCCGCTTCTTCGCCTCCGGGAGCCGGAGAGAGCGGCACCTTCGGAAAGGTGAAGAAGGAAGCTGTACAACACTGGGATTGTGTGCGCAGCTTGCCAACTGCTAGAAAACAGTACCTTTGCACTCTCCTGACTTTTCCAATCACATGAACATTCGATTGGAAGCTGTTTTGGACACCTTTTCTTTTCTTCATGCCAAACACTTGGAAGACCTCCGTGCAACGTCTAGAACACGATGGGAGATGTTTTCTGTGCTGGCACAGTTTTTCCGAGCCAGACATAGTAGAAAAGCTTTTTGCTAAGATGTAGACGAGAAGAGACGCTAAAGACAAAGGTACGATGCTGTCCGGAGCTAAGAGCCGCTCCCGGGCGTCTTTCGGCAGAAGCCGCGCTAAGGAGTGCACAGTGAGCGGCACAATCGTCTTTGCGCGAAGAAGCCGCTTCTTCGCCTCCGGGAGACGGAGAGAGCGGCACCTTCGGAAAGGTGAAGAAGGAAGCTGTACAACACTGGGATTGTGTGCGCAGCTTGCCAACTGCTAGAAAACAGTACCTTTGCACTCTCCTGACTTTTCCAATCACATGAACATTCGATTGGAAGCTGTTTTGGACAACTTTTCTTTTCTTCATGCCAAACACTTGGAAGACCTCCGTGCAACGTCTAGAACACGATGGGAGATGTTTTCTGTGCTGGCACAGTTTTTCCGAGCCAGACATAGTAGAAAAGCTTTTTGCTAAGATGTAGACGAGAAGAGACGCTAAAGACGAAGGTACGATGCTGTCCGGAGCTAAGAGCCGCTCCCGGGCATCTTTCGGCAGAAGCCGCGCTAAGGAGTGCACAGTGAGCGGCACAATCGTCTTTGCGCGAAGAAGCCGCTTCTTCGCCTCCGGGAGCCGGAGAAAGCGGCACCTTCGGAAAGGTGAAGAAGGAAGCTGTACAACACTGGGATTGTGTGCGCAGCTTGCCAACTGCTAGAAAACAGTACCTTTGCACTCTCCTGACTTTTCCAATCACATGAACATTCGATTGGAAGCTGTTTTGCACAACTTTTCTTTTCTTCATGCCAAACACTTGGAAGACCTCCGTGCAACGTCTAGAACACGATGGGAGATGTTTTCTGTGCTGGCACAGTTTTTCCGAGCCAGACATAGTAGAAAAGCTTTTTGCTAAGATGTAGACGAGAAGAGACGCTAAAGACGAAGGTACGATGCTGTCCGGAGCTAAGAGCCGCTCCCGGGCGTCTTTCGGCAGAAGCCGCGCTAAGGAGTGCACAGTGAGCGGCACAATCGTCTTTGCGCGAAGAAGCCGCTTCTTCGCCTCCGGGAGCCGGAGAGAGCGGCACCTTTGGAAAGGTGAAGAAGGAAGCTGTACAACACTGGGATTGTGTGCGCAGCTTGCCAACTGCTAGAAAACAGTACCTTTGCACTCTCCTGACTTTTCCAATCACATGAACATTCGATTGGAAGCTGTTTTGGACAACTTTTCTTTTCTTCATGCCAAACACTTGGAAGACCTCCGTGCAACGTCTAGAACACGATGGGAGATGTTTTCTGTGCTGGCACAGTTTTTCCGAGCCAGACATAGTAGAAAAGCTTTTTGCTAAGATGTAGACGAGAAGAGACGCTAAAGACGAAGGTACGATGCTGTCCGGAGCTAAGAGCCGCTCCCGGGCGTCTTTCGGCAGAAGCCGCGCTAAGGAGTGCACAGTGAGCGGCACAATCGTCTTTGCGCGAAGAAGCCGCTTCTTCGCCTCCGGGAGCCGGAGAGAGCGGCACCTTCGGAAAGGTGAAGAAGGAAGCTGTACAACACTGGGATTGTGTGCGCAGCTTGCAAACTGCTAGAAAACAGTACCTTTGCACTCTCCTGACTTTTCCAATCACATGAACATTCGATTGGAAGCTGTTTTGGACACCTTTTATTTTCTTCATGCCAAACACTTGGAAGATCTCCGTGCAACGTCTAGAACACGATGGGAGATGTTTTTTGTGCTGGCACAGTTTTTCCGAGCCAGACATAGTAGAAAAGCTTTTTGCTAAGATGTAGACGAGAAGAGACGCTAAAGATGAAGGTACGATGCTGTCCGGAGCTAAGAGCTGCTCCCTGGCGTCTTTCGGCAGAAGCCGCGCTAAGGAGTGCACAGTGAGCGGCACAATCGTCTTTGCGCGAAGAAGCCGCTTCTTCGCCTCCGGGAGCCGGAGAGAGCGGCACCTTCGGAAAGGTGAAGAAGGAAGCTGTACAACACTGGGATTGTGTGCGCAGCTTGCCAACTGCTAGAAAACAGTACCTTTGCACTCTCCTGACTTTTCCAATCACATGAACATTCGATTGGAAGCTGTTTTGGACAACTTTTCTTTTCTTCATGCCAAACACTTGGAAGACCTCCGTGCAACGTCTAGAACACGATGGGAGATGTTTTCTGTGCTGGCACAGTTTTTCCGAGCCAGACATAGTGGAAAAGCTTTTTGCTAAGATGTAGACGAGAAGAGACGCTAAAGACGAAGGTACGATGCTGTCCGGAGCTAAGAGCCGCTCCCGGGCGTCTTTCGGCAGAAGCCGCGCTAAGGAGTGCACAGTGAGCGGCACAATCGTCTTTGCGCGAAGAAGCCGCTTCTTCGCCTCCGGGAGCCGGAGAGAGCGGCACCTTCGGAAAGGTGAAGAAGGAAGCTGTACAACACTGGGATTGTGTGCGCAGCTTGCCAACTGCTAGAAAACAGTACCTTTGCACTCTCCTGACTTTTCCAATCACATGAACATTCGATTGGAAGCTGTTTTGGACAACTTTTCTTTTCTTCATGCCAAACACTTGGAAGACCTCCGTGCAACGTCTAGAACACGATGGGAGATGTTTTCTGTGCTGGCACAGTTTTTCCGAGCCAGACATAGTAGAAAAGCTTTTTGCTAAGATGTAGACGAGAAGAGACGCTAAAGACAAAGGTACGATGCTGTCCGGAGCTAAGAGCCGCTCCCGGGCGTCTTTCGGCAGAAGCCGCGCTAAGGAGTGCACAGTGAGCGGCACAATCGTCTTTGCGCGAAGAAGCCGCTTCTTCGCCTCCGGGAGCCGGAGAGAGCGGCACCTTTGGAAAGGTGAAGAAGGAAGCTGTACAACACTGGGATTGTGTGCGCAGCTTGCCAACTGCTAGAAAACAGTACCTTTGCACTCTCCTGACTTTTCCAATCACATGAACATTCGATTGGAAGCTGTTTTGGACAACTTTTCTTTTCTTCATGCCAAACACTTGGAAGACCTCCGTGCAACGTCTAGAACACGATGGGAGATGTTTTCTGTGCTGGCACAGTTTTTCCGAGCCAGACATAGTAGAAAAGCTTTTTGCTAAGATGTAGACGAGAAGAGACGCTAAAGACGAAGGTACGATGCTGTCCGGAGCTAAGAGCCGCTCCCGGGCGTCTTTCGGCAGAAGCCGCGCTAAGGAGTGCACAGTGAGCGGCACAATCGTCTTTGCGCGAAGAAGCCGCTTCTTCGCCTCCGGGAGCCGGAGAGAGCGGCACCTTCGGAAAGGTGAAGAAGGAAGCTGTACAACACTGGGATTGTGTGCGCAGCTTGCCAACTGCTAGAAAACAGTACCTTTGCACTCTCCTGACTTTTCCAATCACATGAACATTCGATTGGAAGCTGTTTTGGACAACTTTTCTTTTCTTCATGCCAAACACTTGGAAGATCTCCGTGCAACGTCTAGAACACGATGGGAGATGTTTTTTGTGCTGGCACAGTTTTTCCAAGCCAGACATAGTAGAAAAGCTTTTTGCTAAGATGTAGACGAGAAGAGACGCTAAAGACGAAGGTACGATGCTGTCCGGAGCTAAGAGCTGCTCCCTGGCGTCTTTCGACAGAAGCCGCGCTAAGGAGTGCACAGTGAGCGGCACAATCGTCTTTGCGCGAAGAAGCCGCTTCTTCGCCTCCGGGAGCCGGAGAGAGCGGCACCTTCGGAAAGGTGAAGAAGGAAGCTGTACAACACTGGGATTGTGTGCGCAGCTTGCCAACTGCTAGAAAACAGTACCTTTGCACTCTCCTGACTTTTCCAATCACATGAACATTCGATTGGAAGCTGTTTTGGACAACTTTTCTTTTCTTCATGCCAAACACTTGGAAGACCTCCGTGCAACGTCTAGAACACGATGGGAGATGTTTTCTGTGCTGGCACAGTTTTTCCGAGCCAGACATAGTAGAAAAGCTTTTTGCTAAGATGTAGACGAGAAGAGACGCTAAAGACGAAGGTACGATGCTGTCCGGAGCTAAGAGCCGCTCCCGGGCGTCTTTCGGCAGAAGCCGCGCTAAGGAGTGCACAGTGAGCGGCACAATCGTCTTTGCGCGAAGAAGCCGCTTCTTCGCCTCCGGGAGCCGGAGAGAGCGGCACCTTCGGAAAGGTGAAGAAGGAAGCTGTACAACACTGGGATTGTGTGCGCAGCTTGCCAACTGCTAGAAAACAGTACCTTTGCACTCTCCTGACTTTTCCAATCACATGAACATTCGATTGGAAGCTGTTTTGGACAACTTTTCTTTTCTTCATGCCAAACACTTGGAAGACCTCCGTGCAACGTCTAGAACACGATGGGAGATGTTTTCTGTGCTGGCACAGTTTTTCCGAGCCAGACATAGTAGAAAAGCTTTTTGCTAAGATGTAGACGAGAAGAGACGCTAAAGACGAAGGTACGATGCTGTCCGGAGCTAAGAGCCGCTCCCGGGCGTCTTTCGGCAGAAGCCGCGCTAAGGAGTGCACAGTGAGCGGCACAATCGTCTTTGCGCGAAGAAGCCGCTTCTTCGCCTCCGGGAGCCGGAGAGAGCGGCACCTTCGGAAAGGTGAAGAAGGAAGCTGTACAACACTGGGATTGTGTGCGCAGCTTGCCAACTGCTAGAAAACAGTACCTTTGCACTCTCCTGACTTTTCCAATCACATGAACATTCGATTGGAAGCTGTTTTGGACACCTTTTCTTTTCTTCATGCCAAACACTTGGAAGATCTCCGTGCAACGTCTAGAACACGATGGGAGATGTTTTCTGTGCTGGCACAGTTTTTCCGAGCCAGACATAGTAGAAAAGCTTTTTGCTAAGATGTAGACGAGAAGAGACGCTAAAGACGAAGGTACGATGCTGTCCGGAGCTAAGAGCCGCTCCCGGGCGTCTTTCGGCAGAAGCCGCGCTAAGGAGTGCACAGTGAGCGGCACAATCGTCTTTGCGCGAAGAAGCCGCTTCTTCGCCTCCGGGAGCCGGAGAGAGCGGCACCTTCGGAAAGGTGAAGAAGGAAGCTGTACAACACTGGGATTGTGTGCGCAGCTTGCCAACTGCTAGAAAACAGTACCTTTGCACTCTCCTGACTTTTCCAATCACATGAACATTCGATTGGAAGCTGTTTTGGACAACTTTTCTTTTCTTCATGCCAAACACTTGGAAGACCTCCGTGCAACGTCTAGAACACGATGGGAGATGTTTTCTGTGCTGGCACAGTTTTTCCGAGCCAGACATAGTAGAAAAGCTTTTTGCTAAGATGTAGACGAGAAGAGACGCTAAAGACGAAGGTACAATGCTGTCCGGAGCTAAGAGCCGCTCCCGGGCGTCTTTCGGCAGAAGCCGCGCTAAGGAGTGCAGAGTGAGCGGCACAATCGTCTTTGCGCGAAGAAGCCGCTTCTTCGCCTCCGGGAGCCAGAGAGAGCGGCACCTTCGGAAAGGTGAAGAAGGAAGCTGTACAACACTGGGATTGTGTGCGCAGCTTGCCAACTGCTAGAAAACAGTACCTTTGCACTCTCCTGACTTTTCCAATCACATGAACATTCGATTGGAAGCTGTTTTGGACACCTCTTCTTTTCTTCATGCCAAACACTTGGAAGACCTCCGTGCAACGTCTAGAACACGATGGGAGATGTTTTCTGTGCTGGCACAGTTTTTCCGAGCCAGACATAGTAGAAAAGCTTTTTGCTAAGATGTAGACGAGAAGAGACGCTAAAGACAAAGGTACGATGCTGTCCGGAGCTAAGAGCCGCTCCCGGGCGTCCTTCGGCAGAAGCCGCGCTAAGGAGTGCACAGTGAGCGGCACAATCGTCTTTGCGCGAAGAAGCCGCTTCTTCGCCTCCGGGAGCCGGAGAGAGCGGCACCTTCGGAAAGGTGAAGAAGGAAGCTGTACAACACTGGGATTGTGTGCGCAGCTTGCCAACTGCTAGAAAACAGTACCTTTGCACTCTCCTGACTTTTCCAATCACATGAACATTCGATTGGAAGCTGTTTTGGACAACTTTTCTTTTCTTCATGCCAAACACTTGGAAGACCTCCGTGCAACGTCTAGAACACGATGGGAGATGTTTTCTGTGCTGGCACAGTTTTTCCGAGCCAGACATAGTAGAAAAGCTTTTTGCTAAGATGTAGACGAGAAGAGACGCTAAAGACGAAGGTACGATGCTGTCCGGAGCTAAGAGCCGCTCCCGGGCGTCTTTCGGCAGAAGCCGCGCTAAGGAGTGCACAGTGAGCGGCACAATCGTCTTTGCGCGAAGAAGCCGCTTCTTCGCCTCCGGGAGCCGGAGAGAGCGGCACCTTCGGAAAGGTGAAGAAGGAAGCTGTACAACACTGGGATTGTGTGCGCAGCTTGCCAACTGCTAGAAAACAGTACCTTTGCACTCTCCTGACTTTTCCAATCACATGAACATTCGATTGGAAGCTGTTTTGGACAACTTTTCTTTTCTTCATGCCAAACACTTGGAAGACCTCCGTGCAACGTCTAGAACACGATGGGAGATGTTTTCTGTGCTGGCACAGTTTTTCCGAGCCAGACATAGTAGAAAAGCTTTTTGCTAAGATGTAGACGAGAAGAGACGCTAAAGACAAAGGTACGATGCTGTCCGGAGCTAAGAGCCGCTCCCGGGCGTCTTTCGGCAGAAGCCGCGCTAAGGAGTGCACAGTGAGCGGCACAATCGTCTTTGCGCGAAGAAGCCGCTTCTTCGCCTCCGGGAGCCGGAGAGAGCGGCACCTTCGGAAAGGTGAAGAAGGAAGCTGTACAACACTGGGATTGTGTGCGCAGCTTGCCAACTGCTAGAAAACAGTACCTTTGCACTCTCCTGACTTTTCCAATCACATGAACATTCGATTGGAAGCTGTTTTGGACAACTTTTCTTTTCTTCATGCCAAACACTTGGAAGACCTCCGTGCAACGTCTAGAACACGATGGGAGATGTTTTCTGTGCTGGCACAGTTTTTCCGAGCCAGACATAGTAGAAAAGCTTTTTGCTAAGATGTAGACGAGAAGAGACGCTAAAGACGAAGGTACAATGCTGTCCGGAGCTAAGAGCCGCTCCCGGGCGTCTTTCGGCAGAAGCCGCGCTAAGGAGTGCACAGTGAGCGGCACAATCGTCTTTGCGCGAAGAAGCCGCTTCGTCGCCTCCGGGAGCCAGAGAGAGCGGCACCTTCGGAAAGGTGAAGAAGGAAGCTGTACAACACTGGGATTGTGTGCGCAGCTTGCCAACTGCTAGAAAACAGTACCTTTGCACTCTCCTGACTTTTCCAATCACATGAACATTCGATTGGAAGCTGTTTTGGACAACTTTTCTTTTCTTCATGCCAAACACTTGGAAGACCTCCGTGCAACGTCTAGAACACGATGGGAGATGTTTTCTGTGCTGGCACAGTTTTTCCGAGCCAGACATAGTAGAAAAGCTTTTTGCTAAGATGTAGACGAGAAGAGACGCTAAAGACAAAGGTACGATGCTGTCCGGAGCTAAGAGCCGCTCCCGGGCGTCTTTCGGCAGAAGCCGCGCTAAGGAGTGCACAGTGAGCGGCACAATCGTCTTTGCGCGAAGAAGCCGCTTCTTCGCCTCCGGGAGCCGGAGAGAGCGGCACCTTCGGAAAGGTGAAGAAGGAAGCTGTACAACACTGGGATTGTGTGCGCAGCTTGCCAACTGCTAGAAAACAGTACCTTTGCACTCTCCTGACTTTTCCAATCACATGAACATTCGATTGGAAGCTGTTTTGGACAACTTTTCTTTTCTTCATGCCAAACACTTGGAAGACCTCCGTGCAACGTCTAGAACACGATGGGAGATGTTTTCTGTGCTGGCACAGTTTTTCCGAGCCAGACATAGTAGAAAAGCTTTTTGCTAAGATGTAGACGAGAAGCGACGCTAAAGACGAAGGTACAATGCTGTCCGGAGCTAAGAGCCGCTCCCGGGCGTCTTTCGGCAGAAGCCGCGCTAAGGAGTGCACAGTGAGCGGCACAATCGTCTTTGCGCGAAGAAGCCGCTTCTTCGCCTCCGGGAGCCAGAGAGAGCGGCACCTTCGGAAAGGTGAAGAAGGAAGCTGTACAACACTGGGATTGTGTGCGCAGCTTGCCAACTGCTAGAAAACAGTACCTTTGCACTCTCCTGACTTTTCCAATCACATGAACATTCGATTGGAAGCTGTTTTGGACAACTTTTATTTTCTTCATGCCAAACACTTGGAAGACCTCCGTGCAACGTCTAGAACACGATGGGAGATGTTTTCTGTGCTGGCACAGTTTTTCCGAGCCAGACATAGTAGAAAAGCTTTTTGCTAAGATGTAGACGAGAAGAGACGCTAAAGACGAAGGTACAATGCTGTCCGGAGCTAAGAGCCGCTCCCGGGCGTCTTTCGGCAGAAGCCGCGCTAAGGAGTGCACAGTGAGCGGCACAATCGTCTTTGCGCGAAGAAGCCGCTTCGTCGCCTCCGGGAGCCGGAGAGAGCGGCACCTTCGGAAAGGTGAAGAAGGAAGCTGTACAACACTGGGATTGTGTGCGCAGCTTGCCAACTGCTAGAAAACAGTACCTTTGCACTCTCCTGACTTTTCCAATCACATGAACATTCGATTGGAAGCTGTTTTGGACACCTTTTCTTTTCTTCATGCCAAACACTTGGAAGATCTCCGTGCAACGTCTAGAACACGATGGGAGATGTTTTCTGTGCTGGCACAGTTTTTCCGAGCCAGACATAGTAGAAAAGCTTTTTGCTAAGATGTAGACGAGAAGAGACGCTAAAGACGAAGGTACGATGCTGTCCGGAGCTAAGAGCCGCTCCCGGGCGTCTTTCGGCAGAAGCCGCGCTAAGGAGTGCACAGTGAGCGGCACAATCGTCTTTGCGCGAAGAAGCCGCTTCTTCGCCTCCGGGAGCCAGAGAGAGCGGCACCTTCGGAAAGGTGAAGAAGGAAGCTGTACAACACTGGGATTGTGTGCGCAGCTTGCCAACTGCTAGAAAACAGTACCTTTGCACTCTCCTGACTTTTCCAATCACATGAACATTCGATTGGAAGCTGTTTTGGACACCTTTTCTTTTCTTCATGCCAAACACTTGGAAGACCTCCGTGCAACGTCTAGAACACGATGGGAGATGTTTTCTGTGCTGGCACAGTTTTTCCGAGCCAGACATAGTAGAAAAGCTTTTTGCTAAGATGTAGACGAGAAGAGACGCTAAAGACAAAGGTACGATGCTGTCCGGAGCTAAGAGCCGCTCCCGGGCATCTTTCGGCAGAAGCCGCGCTAAGGAGTGCACAGTGAGCGGCACAATCGTCTTTGCGCGAAGAAGCCGCTTCTTCGCCTCCGGGAGCCGGAGAGAGCGGCACCTTCGGAAAGGTGAAGAAGGAAGCTGTACAACACTGGGATTGTGTGCGCAGCTTGCCAACTGCTAGAAAACAGTACCTTTGCACTCTCCTGACTTTTCCAATCACATGAACATTCGATTGGAAGCTGTTTTGGACAACTTTTCTTTTCTTCATGCCAAACACTTGGAAGACCTCCGTGCAACGTCTAGAACACGATGGGAGATGTTTTCTGTGCTGGCACAGTTTTTCCGAGCCAGACATAGTAGAAAAGCTTTTTGCTAAGATGTAGACGAGAAGAGACGCTAAAGACGAAGGTACGATGCTGTCCGGAGCTAAGAGCCGCTCCCGGGCGTCTTTCGGCAGAAGCCGCGCTAAGGAGTGCACAGTGAGAGGCACAATCGTCTTTGCGCGAAGAAGCCGCTTCTTCGGCTCCGGGAGCCGGAGAGAGCGGCACCTTCGGAAAGGTGAAGAAGGAAGCTGTACAACACTGGGATTGTGTGCGCAGCTTGCCAACTGCTAGAAAACAGTACCTTTGCACTCTCCTGACTTTTCCAATCACATGAACATTCGATTGGAAGCTATTTTGGACAACTTTTCTTTTCTTCATGCCAAACACTTGGAAGACCTCCGTGCAACGTCTAGAACACGATGGGAGATGTTTTCTGTGCTGGCACAGTTTTTCCGAGCCAGACATAGTGGAAAAGCTTTTTGCTAAGATGTAGACGAGAAGAGACGCTAAAGACGAAGGTACGATGCTGTCCGGAGCTAAGAGCCGCTCCCGGGCGTCTTTCGGCAGAAGCCGCGCTAAGGAGTGCACAGTGAGCGGCACAATCGTCTTTGCGCGAAGAAGCCGCTTCTTCGCCTCCGGGAGCCGGAGAGAGCGGCACCTTCGGAAAGGTGAAGAAGGAAGCTGTACAACACTGGGATTGTGTGCGCAGCTTGCCAACTGCTAGAAAACAGTACCTTTGCACTCTCCTGACTTTTCCAATCACATGAACATTCGATTGGATGCTATTTTGGACAACTTTTCTTTTCTTCATGCCAAACACTTGGAAGACCTCCGTGCAACGTCTAGAACACGATGGGAGATGTTTTCTGTGCTGGCACAGTTTTTCCGAGCCAGACATAGTGGAAAAGCTTTTTGCTAAGATGTAGACGAGAAGAGACGCTAAAGACGAAGGTACGATGCTGTCCGGAGCTAAGAGCCGCTCCCGGGCGTCTTTCGGCAGAAGCCGCGCTAAGGAGTGCACAGTGAGCGGCACAATCGTCTTTGCGCGAAGAAGCCGCTTCTTCGCCTCCGGGAGCCGGAGAGAGCGGCACCTTTGGAAAGGTGAAGAAGGAAGCTGTACAACACTGGGATTGTGTGCGCAGCTTGCCAACTGCTAGAAAACAGTACCTTTGCACTCTCCTGACTTTTCCAATCACATGAACATTCGATTGGAAGCTGTTTTGGACAACTTTTCTTTTCTTCATGCCAAACACTTGGAAGACCTCCGTGCAACGTCTAGAACACGATGGGAGATGTTTTCTGTGCTGGCACAGTTTTTCCGAGCCAGACATAGTAGAAAAGCTTTTTGCTAAGATGTAGACGAGAAGAGACGCTAAAGACGAAGGTACGATGCTGTCCGGAGCTAAGAGCCGCTCCCGGGCGTCTTTCGGCAGAAGCCGCGCTAAGGAGTGCACAGTGAGCGGCACAATCGTCTTTGCGCGAAGAAGCCGCTTCTTCGCCTCCGGGAGCCGGAGAGAGCGGCACCTTCGGAAAGGTGAAGAAGGAAGCTGTACAACACTGGGATTGTGTGCGCAGCTTGCCAACTGCTAGAAAACAGTACCTTTGCACTCTCCTGACTTTTCCAATCACATGAACATTCGATTGGAAGCTGTTTTGGACACCTTTTCTTTTCTTCATGCCAAACACTTGGAAGACCTCCGTGCAACGTCTAGAACACGATGGGAGATGTTTTTTGTGCTGGCACAGATTTTCCAAGCCAGACATAGTAGAAAAGCTTTTTGCTAAGATGTAGACGAGAAGAGACGCTCAAGACGAAGGTACGATGCTGTCCGGAGCTAAGAGCTGCTCCCTGGCGTCTTTCGGCAGAAGCCGCGCTAAGGAGTGCACAGTGAGCGGCACAATCGTCTTTGCGCGAAGAAGCCGCTTCTTCGCCTCCGGGAGCCGGAGAGAGCGGCACCTTCGGAAAGGTGAAGAAGGAAGCTGTACAACACTGGGATTGTGTGCGCAGCTTGCCAACTGCTAGAAAACAGTACCTTTGCACTCTCCTGACTTTTCCAATCACATGAACATTCGATTGGAAGCTGTTTTGGACAACTTTTCTTTTCTTCATGCCAAACACTTGGAAGACCTCCGTGCAATGTCTAGAACACGATGGGAGATGTTTTCTGTGCTGGCACAGTTTTTCCGAGCCAGACATAGTAGAAAAGCTTTTTGCTAAGATGTAGACGAGAAGAGACGCTAAAGACGAAGGTACGATGCTGTCCGGAGCTAAGAGCCGCTCCCGGGCGTCTTTCGGCAGAAGCCGCGCTAAGGAGTGCACAGTGAGCGGCACAATCGTCTTTGCGCGAAGAAGCCGCTTCTTCGCCTCCGGGAGCCGGAGAGAGCGGCACCTTCGGAAAGGTGAAGAAGGAAGCTGTACAACACTGGGATTGTGTGCGCAGCTTGCCAACTGCTAGAAAACAGTACCTTTGCACTCTCCTGACTTTTCCAATCACATGAACATTCGATTGGAAGCTGTTTTGGACAACTTTTCTTTTCTTCATGCCAAACACTTGGAAGACCTCCGTGCAACGTCTAGAACACGATGGGAGATGTTTTCTGTGCTGGCACAGTTTTTCCGAGCCAGACATAGTAGAAAAGCTTTTTGCTAAGATGTAGACGAGAAGAGACGCTAAAGACGAAGGTACAATGCTGTCCGGAGCTAAGAGCCGCTCCCGGGCGTCTTTCGGCAGAAGCCGCGCTAAGGAGTGCAGAGTGAGCGGCACAATCGTCTTTGCGCGAAGAAGCCGCTTCTTCGCCTCCGGGAGCCAGAGAGAGCGGCACCTTCGGAAAGGTGAAGAAGGAAGCTGTACAACACTGGGATTGTGTGCGCAGCTTGCCAACTGCTAGAAAACAGTACCTTTGCACTCTCCTGACTTTTCCAATCACATGAACATTCGATTGGAAGCTGTTTTGGACACCTTTTCTTTTCTTCATGCCAAACACTTGGAAGACCTCCGTGCAACGTCTAGAACACGATGGGAGATGTTTTCTGTGCTGGCACAGTTTTTCCGAGCCAGACATAGTAGAAAAGCTTTTTGCTAAGATGTAGACGAGAAGAGACGCTAAAGACAAAGGTACGATGCTGTCCGGAGCTAAGAGCCGCTCCCGGGCGTCCTTCGGCAGAAGCCGCGCTAAGGAGTGCACAGTGAGCGGCACAATCGTCTTTGCGCGAAGAAGCCGCTTCTTCGCCTCCGGGAGCCGGAGAGAGCGGCACCTTCGGAAAGGTGAAGAAGGAAGCTGTACAACACTGGGATTGTGTGCGCAGCTTGCCAACTGCTAGAAAACAGTACCTTTGCACTCTCCTGACTTTTCCAATCACATGAACATTCGATTGGAAGCTGTTTTGGACAACTTTTCTTTTCTTCATGCAAAACACTTGGAAGACCTCCGTGCAACGTCTAGAACACGATGGGAGATGTTTTCTGTGCTGGCACAGTTTTTCCGAGCCAGACATAGTAGAAAAGCTTTTTGCTAAGATGTAGACGAGAAGAGACGCTAAAGACGAAGGTACAATGCTGTCCGGAGCTAAGAGCCGCTCCCGGGCGTCTTTCGGCAGAAGCCGCGCTAAGGAGTGCACAGTGAGCGGCACAATCGTCTTTGCGCGAAGAAGCCGCTTCGTCGCCTCCGGGAGCCAGAGAGAGCGGCACCTTCGGAAAGGTGAAGAAGGAAGCTGTACAACACTGGGATTGTGTGCGCAGCTTGCCAACTGCTAGAAAACAGTACCTTTGCACTCTCCTGACTTTTCCAATCACATGAACATTCGATTGGAAGCTGTTTTGGACACCTTTTCTTTTCTTCATGCCAAACACTTGGAAGATCTCCGTGCAACGTCTAGAACACGATGGGAGATGTTTTCTGTGCTGGCACAGTTTTTCCGAGCCAGACATAGTAGAAAAGCTTTTTGCTAAGATGTAGACGAGAAGAGACGCTAAAGACGAAGGTACGATGCTGTCCGGAGCTAAGAGCCGCTCCCGGGCGTCTTTCGGCAGAAGCCGCGCTAAGGAGTGCACAGTGAGCGGCACAATCGTCTTTGCGCGAAGAAGCCGCTTCTTCGCCTCCGGGAGCCGGAGAGAGCGGCACCTTCGGAAAGGTGAAGAAGGAAGCTGTACAACACTGGGATTGTGTGCGCAGCTTGCCAACTGCTAGAAAACAGTACCTTTGCACTCTCCTGACTTTTCCAATCACATGAACATTCGATTGGAAGCTGTTTTGGACAACTTTTCTTTTCTTCATGCCAAACACTTGGAAGACCTCCGTGCAACGTCTAGAACACGATGGGAGATGTTTTCTGTGCTGGCACAGTTTTTCCGAGCCAGACATAGTAGAAAAGCTTTTTGCTAAGATGTAGACGAGAAGAGACGCTAAAGACGAAGGTACGATGCTGTCCGGAGCTAAGAGCCGCTCCCGGGCGTCTTTCGGCAGAAGCCGCGCTAAGGAGTGCACAGTGAGCGGCACAATCGTCTTTGCGCGAAGAAGCCGCTTCTTCGCCTCCGGGAGCCGGAGAGAGCGGCACCTTCGGAAAGGTGAAGAAGGAAGCTGTACAACACTGGGATTGTGTGCGCAGCTTGCCAACTGCTAGAAAACAGTACCTTTGCACTCTCCTGACTTTTCCAATCACATGAACATTCGATTGGAAGCTGTTTTGGACAACTTTTCTTTTCTTCATGCCAAACACTTGGAAGACCTCCGTGCAATGTCTAGAACACGATGGGAGATGTTTTCTGTGCTGGCACAGTTTTTCCGAGCCAGACATAGTAGAAAAGCTTTTTGCTAAGATGTAGACGAGAAGAGACGCTAAAGACGAAGGTACGATGCTGTCCGGAGCTAAGAGCCGCTCCCGGGCGTCTTTCGGCAGAAGCCGCGCTAAGGAGTGCACAGTGAGCGGCACAATCGTCTTTGCGCGAAGAAGCCGCTTCGTCGCCTCCGGGAGCCGGAGAGAGCGGCACCTTCGGAAAGGTGAAGAAGGAAGCTGTACAACACTGGGATTGTGTGCGCAGCTTGCCAACTGCTAGAAAACAGTACCTTTGCACTCTCCTGACTTTTCCAATCACATGAACATTCGATTGGAAGCTGTTTTGGACACCTTTTCTTTTCTTCATGCCAAACACTTGGAAGACCTCCGTGCAACTTCTAGAACACGATGGGAGATGTTTTCTGTGCTGGCACAGTTTTTCCGAGCCAGACATAGTAGAAAAGCTTTTTGCTAAGATGTAGACGAGAAGAGACGCTAAAGACGAAGGTACGATGCTGTCCGGAGCTAAGAGCCGCTCCCGGGCGTCTTTCGGCAGAAGCCGCGCTAAGGAGTGCACAGTGAGCGGCACAATCGTCTTTGCGCGAAGAAGCCGCTTCTTCGCCTCCGGGAGCCGGAGAGAGCGGCACCTTCGGAAAGGTGAAGAAGGAAGCTGTACAACACTGGGATTGTGTGCGCAGCTTGCCAACTGCTAGAAAACAGTACCTTTGCACTCTCCTGACTTTTCCAATCACATGAACATTCGATTGGAAGCTGTTTTGGACACCTTTTCTTTTCTTCATGCCAAACACTTGGAAGATCTCCGTGCAACGTCTAGAACACGATGGGAGATGTTTTCTGTGCTGGCACAGTTTTTCCGAGCCAGACATAGTAGAAAAGCTTTTTGCTAAGATGTAGACGAGAAGAGACGCTAAAGACGAAGGTACGATGCTGTCCGGAGCTAAGAGCCGCTCCCGGGCGTCTTTCGGCAGAAGCCGCGCTAAGGAGTGCACAGTGAGCGGCACAATCGTCTTTGCGCGAAGAAGCCGCTTCTTCGCCTCCGGGAGCCGGAGAGAGCGGCACCTTCGGAAAGGTGAAGAAGGAAGCTGTACAACACTGGGATTGTGTGCGCAGCTTGCCAACTGCTAGAAAACAGTACCTTTGCACTCTCCTGACTTTTCCAATCACATGAACATTCGATTGGAAGCTGTTTTGGACAACTTTTCTTTTCTTCATGCCAAACACTTGGAAGACCTCCGTGCAACGTCTAGAACACGATGGGAGATGTTTTCTGTGCTGGCACAGTTTTTCCGAGCCAGACATAGTAGAAAAGCTTTTTGCTAAGATGTAGACGAGAAGAGACGCTAAAGACGAAGGTACAATGCTGTCCGGAGCTAAGAGCCGCTCCCGGGCGTCTTTCGGCAGAAGCCGCGCTAAGGAGTGCACAGTGAGCGGCACAATCGTCTTTGCGCGAAGAAGCCGCTTCTTCGCCTCCGGGAGCCAGAGAGAGCGGCACCTTCGGAAAGGTGAAGAAGGAAGCTGTACAACACTGGGATTGTGTGCGCAGCTTGCCAACTGCTAGAAAACAGTACCTTTGCACTCTCCTGACTTTTCCAATCACATGAACATTCGATTGGAAGCTGTTTTGGACACCTTTTCTTTTCTTCATGCCAAACACTTGGAAGATCTCCGTGCAACGTCTAGAACACGATGGGAGATGTTTTCTGTGCTGGCACAGTTTTTCCGAGCCAGACATAGTAGAAAAGCTTTTTGCTAAGATGTAGACGAGAAGAGACGCTAAAGACGAAGGTACGATGCTGTCCGGAGCTAAGAGCCGCTCCCGGGCGTCTTTCGGCAGAAGCCGCGCTAAGGAGTGCACAGTGAGCGGCACAATCGTCTTTGCGCGAAGAAGCCGCTTCTTCGCCTCCGGGAGCCGGAGAGAGCGGCACCTTCGGAAAGGTGAAGAAGGAAGCTGTACAACACTGGGATTGTGTGCGCAGCTTGCCAACTGCTAGAAAACAGTACCTTTGCACTCTCCTGACTTTTCCAATCACATGAACATTCGATTGGAAGCTGTTTTGGACAACTTTTCTTCATGCCAAACACTTGGAAGACCTCCGTGCAACGTCTAGAACACGATGGGAGATGTTTTCTGTGCTGGCACAGTTTTTCCGAGCCAGACATAGTAGAAAAGCTTTTTGCTAAGATGTAGACGAGAAGAGACGCTAAAGACAAAGGTACGATGCTGTCCGGAGCTAAGAGCCGCTCCCGGGCGTCTTTCGGCAGAAGCCGCGCTAAGGAGTGCACAGTGAGCGGCACAATCGTCTTTGCGCGAAGAAGCCGCTTCTTCGCCTCCGGGAGCCGGAGAGAGCGGCACCTTCGGAAAGGTGAAGAAGGAAGCTGTACAACACTGGGATTGTGTGCGCAGCTTGCCAACTGCTAGAAAACAGTACCTTTGCACTCTCCTGACTTTTCCAATCACATGAACATTCGATTGGAAGCTGTTTTGGACAACTTTTCTTTTCTTCATGCCAAACACTTGGAAGACCTCCGTGCAACGTCTAGAACACGATGGGAGATGTTTTCTGTGCTGGCACAGTTTTTCCGAGCCAGACATAGTAGAAAAGCTTTTTGCTAAGATGTAGACGAGAAGAGACGCTAAAGACGAAGGTACAATGCTGTCCGGAGCTAAGAGCCGCTCCCGGGCGTCTTTCGGCAGAAGCCGCGCTAAGGAGTGCACAGTGAGCGGCACAATCGTCTTTGCGCGAAGAAGCCGCTTCTTCGCCTCCGGGAGCCAGAGAGAGCGGCACCTTCGGAAAGGTGAAGAAGGAAGCTGTACAACACTGGGATTGTGTGCGCAGCTTGCCAACTGCTAGAAAACAGTACCTTTGCACTCTCCTGACTTTTCCAATCACATGAACATTCGATTGGAAGCTGTTTTGGACACCTTTTCTTTTCTTCATGCCAAACACTTGGAAGATCTCCGTGCAACGTCTAGAACACGATGGGAGATGTTTTCTGTGCTGGCACAGTTTTTCCGAGCCAGACATAGTAGAAAAGCTTTTTGCTAAGATGTAGACGAGAAGAGACGCTAAAGACGAAGGTACGATGCTGTCCGGAGCTAAGAGCCGCTCCCGGGCGTCTTTCGGCAGAAGCCGCGCTAAGGAGTGCACAGTGAGCGGCACAATCGTCTTTGCGCGAAGAAGCCGCTTCTTCGCCTCCGGGAGCCGGAGAGAGCGGCACCTTCGGAAAGGTGAAGAAGGAAGCTGTACAACACTGGGATTGTGTGCGCAGCTTGCCAACTGCTAGAAAACAGTACCTTTGCACTCTCCTGACTTTTCCAATCACATGAACATTCGATTGGAAGCTGTTTTGGACACCTTTTCTTTTCTTCATGCCAAACACTTGGAAGATCTCCGTGCAACGTCTAGAACACGATGGGAGATGTTTTCTGTGCTGGCACAGTTTTTCCGAGCCAGACATAGTAGAAAAGCTTTTTGCTAAGATGTAGACGAGAAGAGACGCTAAAGACGAAGGTACGATGCTGTCCGGAGCTAAGAGCCGCTCCCGGGCGTCTTTCGGCAGAAGCCGCGCTAAGGAGTGCACAGTGAGCGGCACAATCGTCTTTGCGCGAAGAAGCCGCTTCTTCGCCTCCGGGAGCCGGAGAGAGCGGCACCTTCGGAAAGGTGAAGAAGGAAGCTGTACAACACTGGGATTGTGTGCGCAGCTTGCCAACTGCTAGAAAACAGTACCTTTGCACTCTCCTGACTTTTCCAATCACATGAACATTCGATTGGAAGCTGTTTTGGACACCTTTTCTTTTCTTCATGCCAAACACTTGGAAGATCTCCGTGCAACGTCTAGAACACGATGGGAGATGTTTTCTGTGCTGGCACAGTTTTTCCGAGCCAGACATAGTAGAAAAGCTTTTTGCTAAGATGTAGACGAGAAGAGACGCTAAAGACGAAGGTACGATGCTGTCCGGAGCTAAGAGCCGCTCCCGGGCGTCTTTCGGCAGAAGCCGCGCTAAGGAGTGCACAGTGAGCGGCACAATCGTCTTTGCGCGAAGAAGCCGCTTCTTCGCCTCCGGGAGCCGGAGAGAGCGGCACCTTCGGAAAGGTGAAGAAGGAAGCTGTACAACACTGGGATTGTGTGCGCAGCTTGCCAACTGCTAGAAAACAGTACCTTTGCACTCTCCTGACTTTTCCAATCACATGAACATTCGATTGGAAGCTGTTTTGGACAACTTTTCTTTTCTTCATGCCAAACACTTGGAAGACCTCCGTGCAACGTCTAGAACACGATGGGAGATGTTTTCTGTGCTGGCACAGTTTTTCCGAGCCAGACATAGTAGAAAAGCTTTTTGCTAAGATGTAGACGAGAAGAGACGCTAAAGACGAAGGTACAATGCTGTCCGGAGCTAAGAGCCGCTCCCGGGCGTCTTTCGGCAGAAGCCGCGCTAAGGAGTGCACAGTGAGCGGCACAATCGTCTTTGCGCGAAGAAGCCGCTTCTTCGCCTCCGGGAGCCAGAGAGAGCGGCACCTTCGGAAAGGTGAAGAAGGAAGCTGTACAACACTGGGATTGTGTGCGCAGCTTGCCAACTGCTAGAAAACAGTACCTTTGCACTCTCCTGACTTTTCCAATCACATGAACATTCGATTGGAAGCTGTTTTGGACACCTTTTCTTTTCTTCATGCCAAACACTTGGAAGATCTCCGTGCAACGTCTAGAACACGATGGGAGATGTTTTCTGTGCTGGCACAGTTTTTCCGAGCCAGACATAGTAGAAAAGCTTTTTGCTAAGATGTAGACGAGAAGAGACGCTAAAGACGAAGGTACGATGCTGTCCGGAGCTAAGAGCCGCTCCCGGGCGTCTTTCGGCAGAAGCCGCGCTAAGGAGTGCACAGTGAGCGGCACAATCGTCTTTGCGCGAAGAAGCCGCTTCTTCGCCTCCGGGAGCCGGAGAGAGCGGCACCTTCGGAAAGGTGAAGAAGGAAGCTGTACAACACTGGGATTGTGTGCGCAGCTTGCCAACTGCTAGAAAACAGTACCTTTGCACTCTCCTGACTTTTCCAATCACATGAACATTCGATTGGAAGCTGTTTTGGACAACTTTTCTTCATGCCAAACACTTGGAAGACCTCCGTGCAACGTCTAGAACACGATGGGAGATGTTTTCTGTGCTGGCACAGTTTTTCCGAGCCAGACATAGTAGAAAAGCTTTTTGCTAAGATGTAGACGAGAAGAGACGCTAAAGACAAAGGTACGATGCTGTCCGGAGCTAAGAGCCGCTCCCGGGCGTCTTTCGGCAGAAGCCGCGCTAAGGAGTGCACAGTGAGCGGCACAATCGTCTTTGCGCGAAGAAGCCGCTTCTTCGCCTCCGGGAGCCGGAGAGAGCGGCACCTTCGGAAAGGTGAAGAAGGAAGCTGTACAACACTGGGATTGTGTGCGCAGCTTGCCAACTGCTAGAAAACAGTACCTTTGCACTCTCCTGACTTTTCCAATCACATGAACATTCGATTGGAAGCTGTTTTGGACAACTTTTCTTTTCTTCATGCCAAACACTTGGAAGACCTCCGTGCAACGTCTAGAACACGATGGGAGATGTTTTCTGTGCTGGCACAGTTTTTCCGAGCCAGACATAGTAGAAAAGCTTTTTGCTAAGATGTAGACGAGAAGAGACGCTAAAGACGAAGGTACAATGCTGTCCGGAGCTAAGAGCCGCTCCCGGGCGTCTTTCGGCAGAAGCCGCGCTAAGGAGTGCACAGTGAGCGGCACAAT
The DNA here is from genome assembly GCA_036010785.1 of Ammospiza maritima maritima. NCBI lineage: Eukaryota > Metazoa > Chordata > Aves > Passeriformes > Passerellidae > Ammospiza > Ammospiza maritima. The sequence goes on from JAYKTQ010000403.1 coordinate 73,830, forward strand.
CGTCTTTGCGCGAAGAAGCCGCTTCGTCGCCTCCGGGAGCCAGAGAGAGCGGCACCTTCGGAAAGGTGAAGAAGGAAGCTGTACAACACTGGGATTGTGTGCGCAGCTTGCCAACTGCTAGAAAACAGTACCTTTGCACTCTCCTGACTTTTCCAATCACATGAACATTCGATTGGAAGCTGTTTTGGACACCTTTTCTTTTCTTCATGCCAAACACTTGGAAGATCTCCGTGCAACGTCTAGAACACGATGGGAGATGTTTTCTGTGCTGGCACAGTTTTTCCGAGCCAGACATAGTAGAAAAGCTTTTTGCTAAGATGTAGACGAGAAGAGACGCTAAAGACGAAGGTACGATGCTGTCCGGAGCTAAGAGCCGCTCCCGGGCGTCTTTCGGCAGAAGCCGCGCTAAGGAGTGCACAGTGAGCGGCACAATCGTCTTTGCGCGAAGAAGCCGCTTCTTCGCCTCCGGGAGCCGGAGAGAACGGCACCTTCGGAAAGGTGAAGAAGGAAGCTGTACAACACTGGGATTGTGTGCGCAGCTTGCCAACTGCTAGAAAACAGTACCTTTGCACTCTCCTGACTTTTCCAATCACATGAACATTCGATTGGAAGCTGTTTTGGACAACTTTTCTTTTCTTCATGCCAAACACTTGGAAGACCTCCGTGCAACGTCTAGAACACGATGGGAGATGTTTTCTGTGCTGGCACAGTTTTTCCGAGCCAGACATAGTAGAAAAGCTTTTTGCTAAGATGTAGACGAGAAGAGACGCTAAAGACGAAGGTACGATGCTGTCCGGAGCTAAGAGCCGCTCCCGGGCGTCTTTCGGCAGAAGCCGCGCTAAGGAGTGCACAGTGAGCGGCACAATCGTCTTTGCGCGAAGAAGCCGCTTCTTCGCCTCCGGGAGCCGGAGAGAGCGGCACCTTCGGAAAGGTGAAGAAGGAAGCTGTACAACACTGGGATTGTGTGCGCAGCTTGCCAACTGCTAGAAAACAGTACCTTTGCACTCTCCTGACTTTTCCAATCACATGAACATTCGATTGGAAGCTGTTTTGGACACCTTTTCTTTTCTTCATGCCAAACACTTGGAAGATCTCCGTGCAACGTCTAGAACACGATGGGAGATGTTTTCTGTGCTGGCACAGTTTTTCCGAGCCAGACATAGTAGAAAAGCTTTTTGCTAAGATGTAGACGAGAAGAGACGCTAAAGACGAAGGTACGATGCTGTCCGGAGCTAAGAGCCGCTCCCGGGCGTCTTTCGGCAGAAGCCGCGCTAAGGAGTGCACAGTGAGCGGCACAATCGTCTTTGCGCGAAGAAGCCGCTTCTTCGCCTCCGGGAGCCAGAGAGAGCGGCACCTTCGGAAAGGTGAAGAAGGAAGCTGTACAACACTGGGATTGTGTGCGCAGCTTGCCAACTGCTAGAAAACAGTACCTTTGCACTCTCCTGACTTTTCCAATCACATGAACATTCGATTGGAAGCTGTTTTGGACACCTTTTCTTTTCTTCATGCCAAACACTTGGAAGATCTCCGTGCAACGTCTAGAACACGATGGGAGATGTTTTCTGTGCTGGCACAGTTTTTCCGAGCCAGACATAGTAGAAAAGCTTTTTGCTAAGATGTAGACGAGAAGAGACGCTAAAGACGAAGGTACGATGCTGTCCGGAGCTAAGAGCCGCTCCCGGGCGTCTTTCGGCAGAAGCCGCGCTAAGGAGTGCACAGTGAGCGGCACAATCGTCTTTGCGCGAAGAAGCCGCTTCTTCGCCTCCGGGAGCCGGAGAGAACGGCACCTTCGGAAAGGTGAAGAAGGAAGCTGTACAACACTGGGATTGTGTGCGCAGCTTGCCAACTGCTAGAAAACAGTACCTTTGCACTCTCCTGACTTTTCCAATCACATGAACATTCGATTGGAAGCTGTTTTGGACAACTTTTCTTTTCTTCATGCCAAACACTTGGAAGACCTCCGTGCAACGTCTAGAACACGATGGGAGATGTTTTCTGTGCTGGCACAGTTTTTCCGAGCCAGACATAGTAGAAAAGCTTTTTGCTAAGATGTAGACGAGAAGAGACGCTAAAGACAAAGGTACGATGCTGTCCGGAGCTAAGAGCCGCTCCCGGGCGTCTTTCGGCAGAAGCCGCGCTAAGGAGTGCACAGTGAGCGGCACAATCGTCTTTGCGCGAAGAAGCCGCTTCTTCGCCTCCGGGAGCCGGAGAGAGCGGCACCTTCGGAAAGGTGAAGAAGGAAGCTGTACAACACTGGGATTGTGTGCGCAGCTTGCCAACTGCTAGAAAACAGTACCTTTGCACTCTCCTGACTTTTCCAATCACATGAACATTCGATTGGAAGCTGTTTTGGACACCTTTTCTTTTCTTCATGCCAAACACTTGGAAGATCTCCGTGCAACGTCTAGAACACGATGGGAGATGTTTTCTGTGCTGGCACAGTTTTTCCGAGCCAGACATAGTAGAAAAGCTTTTTGCTAAGATGTAGACGAGAAGAGACGCTAAAGACGAAGGTACGATGCTGTCCGGAGCTAAGAGCCGCTCCCGGGCGTCTTTCGGCAGAAGCCGCGCTAAGGAGTGCACAGTGAGCGGCACAATCGTCTTTGCGCGAAGAAGCCGCTTCTTCGCCTCCGGGAGCCGGAGAGAGCGGCACCTTCGGAAAGGTGAAGAAGGAAGCTGTACAACACTGGGATTGTGTGCGCAGCTTGCCAACTGCTAGAAAACAGTACCTTTGCACTCTCCTGACTTTTCCAATCACATGAACATTCGATTGGAAGCTGTTTTGGACAACTTTTCTTTTCTTCATGCCAAACACTTGGAAGACCTCCGTGCAACGTCTAGAACACGATGGGAGATGTTTTCTGTGCTGGCACAGTTTTTCCGAGCCAGACATAGTAGAAAAGCTTTTTGCTAAGATGTAGACGAGAAGAGACGCTAAAGACGAAGGTACAATGCTGTCCGGAGCTAAGAGCCGCTCCCGGGCGTCTTTCGGCAGAAGCCGCGCTAAGGAGTGCACAGTGAGCGGCACAATCGTCTTTGCGCGAAGAAGCCGCTTCTTCGCCTCCGGGAGCCAGAGAGAGCGGCACCTTCGGAAAGGTGAAGAAGGAAGCTGTACAACACTGGGATTGTGTGCGCAGCTTGCCAACTGCTAGAAAACAGTACCTTTGCACTCTCCTGACTTTTCCAATCACATGAACATTCGATTGGAAGCTGTTTTGGACACCTTTTCTTTTCTTCATGCCAAACACTTGGAAGATCTCCGTGCAACGTCTAGAACACGATGGGAGATGTTTTCTGTGCTGGCACAGTTTTTCCGAGCCAGACATAGTAGAAAAGCTTTTTGCTAAGATGTAGACGAGAAGAGACGCTAAAGACGAAGGTACGATGCTGTCCGGAGCTAAGAGCCGCTCCCGGGCGTCTTTCGGCAGAAGCCGCGCTAAGGAGTGCACAGTGAGCGGCACAATCGTCTTTGCGCGAAGAAGCCGCTTCTTCGCCTCCGGGAGCCGGAGAGAGCGGCACCTTCGGAAAGGTGAAGAAGGAAGCTGTACAACACTGGGATTGTGTGCGCAGCTTGCCAACTGCTAGAAAACAGTACCTTTGCACTCTCCTGACTTTTCCAATCACATGAACATTCGATTGGAAGCTGTTTTGGACAACTTTTCTTCATGCCAAACACTTGGAAGACCTCCGTGCAACGTCTAGAACACGATGGGAGATGTTTTCTGTGCTGGCACAGTTTTTCCGAGCCAGACATAGTAGAAAAGCTTTTTGCTAAGATGTAGACGAGAAGAGACGCTAAAGACAAAGGTACGATGCTGTCCGGAGCTAAGAGCCGCTCCCGGGCGTCTTTCGGCAGAAGCCGCGCTAAGGAGTGCACAGTGAGCGGCACAATCGTCTTTGCGCGAAGAAGCCGCTTCTTCGCCTCCGGGAGCCGGAGAGAGCGGCACCTTCGGAAAGGTGAAGAAGGAAGCTGTACAACACTGGGATTGTGTGCGCAGCTTGCCAACTGCTAGAAAACAGTACCTTTGCACTCTCCTGACTTTTCCAATCACATGAACATTCGATTGGAAGCTGTTTTGGACAACTTTTCTTTTCTTCATGCCAAACACTTGGAAGACCTCCGTGCAACGTCTAGAACACGATGGGAGATGTTTCTGTGCTGGCACAGTTTTTCCGAGCCAGACATAGTAGAAAAGCTTTTTGCTAAGATGTAGACGAGAAGAGACGCTAAAGACGAAGGTACAATGCTGTCCGGAGCTAAGAGCCGCTCCCGGGCGTCTTTCGGCAGAAGCCGCGCTAAGGAGTGCACAGTGAGCGGCACAATCGTCTTTGCGCGAAGAAGCCGCTTCGTCGCCTCCGGGAGCCAGAGAGAGCGGCACCTTCGGAAAGGTGAAGAAGGAAGCTGTACAACACTGGGATTGTGTGCGCAGCTTGCCAACTGCTAGAAAACAGTACCTTTGCACTCTCCTGACTTTTCCAATCACATGAACATTCGATTGGAAGCTGTTTTGGACACCTTTTCTTTTCTTCATGCCAAACACTTGGAAGATCTCCGTGCAACGTCTAGAACACGATGGGAGATGTTTTCTGTGCTGGCACAGTTTTTCCGAGCCAGACATAGTAGAAAAGCTTTTTGCTAAGATGTAGACGAGAAGAGACGCTAAAGACGAAGGTACGATGCTGTCCGGAGCTAAGAGCCGCTCCCGGGCGTCTTTCGGCAGAAGCCGCGCTAAGGAGTGCACAGTGAGCGGCACAATCGTCTTTGCGCGAAGAAGCCGCTTCTTCGGCTCCGGGAGCCGGAGAGAGCGGCACCTTCGGAAAGGTGAAGAAGGAAGCTGTACAACACTGGGATTGTGTGCGCAGCTTGCCAACTGCTAGAAAACAGTACCTTTGCACTCTCCTGACTTTTCCAATCACATGAACATTCGATTGGAAGCTGTTTTGGACAACTTTTCTTTTCTTCATGCCAAACACTTGGAAGACCTCCGTGCAACGTCTAGAACACGATGGGAGATGTTTTCTGTGCTGGCACAGTTTTTCCGAGCCAGACATAGTGGAAAAGCTTTTTGCTAAGATGTAGACGAGAAGAGACGCTAAAGACGAAGGTACGATGCTGTCCGGAGCTAAGAGCCGCTCCCGGGCGTCTTTCGGCAGAAGCCGCGCTAAGGAGTGCACAGTGAGCGGCACAATCGTCTTTGCGCGAAGAAGCCGCTTCTTCGCCTCCGGGAGCCGGAGAGAGCGGCACCTTCGGAAAGGTGAAGAAGGAAGCTGTACAACACTGGGATTGTGTGCGCAGCTTGCCAACTGCTAGAAAACAGTACCTTTGCACTCTCCTGACTTTTCCAATCACATGAACATTCGATTGGAAGCTGTTTTGGACAACTTTTCTTTTCTTCATGCCAAACACTTGGAAGACCTCCGTGCAACGTCTAGAACACGATGGGAGATGTTTTCTGTGCTGGCACAGTTTTTCCGAGCCAGACATAGTAGAAAAGCTTTTTGCTAAGATGTAGACGAGAAGAGACGCTAAAGACGAAGGTACGATGCTGTCCGGAGCTAAGAGCCGCTCCCGGGCGTCTTTCGGCAGAAGCCGCACTAAGGAGTGCACAGTGAGCGGCACAATCATCTTTGCGCGAAGAAGCCGCTTCTTCGCCTCCGGGAGCCGGAGAGAGCGGCACCTTCGGAAAGGTGAAGAAGGAAGCTGTACAACACTGGGATTGTGTGCGCAGCTTGCCAACTGCTAGAAAACAGTACCTTTGCACTCTCCTGACTTTTCCAATCACATGAACATTCGATTGGAAGCTGTTTTGGACAACTTTTCTTTTCTTCATGCCAAACACTTGGAAGACCTCCGTGCAACGTCTAGAACACGATGGGAGATGTTTTCTGTGCTGGCACAGTTTTTCCGAGCCAGACATAGTAGAAAAGCTTTTTGCTAAGATGTAGACGAGAAGAGACGCTAAAGACGAAGGTACGATGCTGTCCGGAGCTAAGAGCCGCTCCCGGGCGTCTTTCGGCAGAAGCCGCGCTAAGGAGTGCACAGTGAGCGGCACAATCGTCTTTGCGCGAAGAAGCCGCTTCGTCGCCTCCGGGAGCCGGAGAGAGCGGCACCTTCGGAAAGGTGAAGAAGGAAGCTGTACAACACTGGGATTGTGTGCGCAGCTTGCCAACTGCTAGAAAACAGTACCTTTGCACTCTCCTGACTTTTCCAATCACATGAACATTCGATTGGAAGCTGTTTTGGACAACTTTTCTTTTCTTCATGCCAAACACTTGGAAGACCTCCGTGCAACGTCTAGAACACGATGGGAGATGTTTTCTGTGCTGGCACAGTTTTTCCGAGCCAGACATAGTAGAAAAGCTTTTTGCTAAGATGTAGACGAGAAGAGACGCTAAAGACGAAGGTACGATGCTGTCCGGAGCTAAGAGCCGCTCCCGGGCGTCTTTCGGCAGAAGCCGCGCTAAGGAGTTCACAGTGAGCGGCACAATCGTCTTTGCGCGAAGAAGCCGCTTCTTCGGCTCCGGGAGCCGGAGAGAGCGGCACCTTCGGAAAGGTGAAGAAGGAAGCTGTACAACACTGGGATTGTGTGCGCAGCTTGCCAACTGCTAGAAAACAGTACCTTTGCACTCTCCTGACTTTTCCAATCACATGAACATTCGATTGGAAGCTGTTTTGGACAACTTTTCTTTTCTTCATGCCAAACACTTGGAAGACCTTCGTGCAACGTCTAGAACACGATGGGAGATGTTTTCTGTGCTGGCACAGTTTTTCCGAGCCAGACATAGTAGAAAAGCTTTTTGCTAAGATGTAGACGAGAAGAGACGCTAAAGACGAAGGTACGATGCTGTCCGGAGCTAAGAGCCGCTCCCGGGCGTCTTTCGGCAGAAGCCGCGCTAAGGAGTGCACAGTGAGCGGCACAATCGTCTTTGCGCGAAGAAGCCGCTTCTTCGCCTCCGGGAGCCGGAGAGAGCGGCACCTTCGGAAAGGTGAAGAAGGAAGCTGTACAACACTGGGATTGTGTGCGCAGCTTGCCAACTGCTAGAAAACAGTACCTTTGCACTCTCCTGACTTTTCCAATCACATGAACATTCGATTGGAAGCTGTTTTGGACAACTTTTCTTTTCTTCATGCCAAACACTTGGAAGACCTCCGTGCAACGTCTAGAACACGATGGGAGATGTTTTCTGTGCTGGCACAGTTTTTCCGAGCCAGACATAGTAGAAAAGCTTTTTGCTAAGATGTAGACGAGAAGAGACGCTAAAGACGAAGGTACGATGCTGTCCGGAGCTAAGAGCCGCTCCCGGGCGTCTTTCGGCAGAAGCCGCGCTAAGGAGTGCACAGTGAGCGGCACAATCGTCTTTGCGCGTAGAAGCCGCTTCTTCGCCTCCGGGAGCCGGAGAGAGCGGCACCTTCGGAAAGGTGAAGAAGGAAGCTGTACAACACTGGGATTGTGTGCGCAGCTTGCCAACTGCTAGAAAACAGTACCTTTGCACTCTCCTGACTTTTCCAATCACATGAACATTCGATTGGAAGCTGTTTTGGACACCTTTTCTTTTCTTCATGCCAAACACTTGGAAGATCTCCGTGCAACGTCTAGAACACGATGGGAGATGTTTTCTGTGCTGGCACAGTTTTTCCTCGCCAGACATAGTAGAAAAGCTTTTTGCTAAGATGTAGACGAGAAGAGACGCTAAAGACGAAGGTACGATGCTGTCCGGAGCTAAGAGCCGCTCCCGGGCGTCTTTCGGCAGAAGCCGCGCTAAGGAGTGCACAGTGAGCGGCACAATCGTCTTTGCGCGAAGAAGCCGCTTCTTCGCCTCCGGGAGCCGGAGAGAGCGGCACCTTCGGAAAGGTGAAGAAGGAAGCTGTACAACACTGGGATTGTGTGCGCAGCTTGCCAACTGCTAGAAAACAGTACCTTTGCACTCTCCTGACTTTTCCAATCACATGAACTTTCGATTGGAAGCTGTTTTGGACAACTTTTCTTTTCTTCATGCCAAACACTTGGAAGATCTCCGTGCAACGTCTAGAACACGATGGGAGATGTTTTCTGTGCTGGCACAGTTTTTCCGAGCCAGACATAGTGGAAAAGCTTTTTGCTAAGATGTAGACGAGAAGAGACGCTAAAGACGAAGGTACGATGCTGTCCGGAGCTAAGAGCCGCTCCCGGGCGTCTTTCGGCAGAAGCCGCGCTAAGGAGTGCACAGTGAGCGGCACAATCGTCTTTGCGCGAAGAAGCCGCTTCTTCGCCTCCGGGAGCCGGAGAGAGCGGCACCTTCGGAAAGGTGAAGAAGGAAGCTGTACAACACTGGGATTGTGTGCGCAGCTTGCCAACTGCTAGAAAACAGTACCTTTGCACTCTCCTGACTTTTCCAATCACATGAACATTCGATTGGAAGCTGTTTTGGACAACTTTTCTTTCCTTCATGCCAAAAACTTGGAAGACCTCCGTGCAACGTCTAGAACACGATGGGAGATGTTTTCTGTGCTGGCACAGTTTTTCCGAGCCAGACATAGTAGAAAAGCTTTTTGCTAAGATGTAGACGAGAAGAGACGCTAAAGACGAAGGTACGATGCTGTCCGGAGCTAAGAGCCGCTCCCGGGCGTCTTTCGGCAGAAGCCGCGCTAAGGAGTGCACAGTGAGCGGCACAATCGTCTTTGCGCGAAGAAGCCGCTTCTTCGCCTCCGGGAGCCGGAGAGAGCGGCACCTTCGGAAAGGTGAAGAAGGAAGCTGTACAACACTGGGATTGTGTGCGCAGCTTGCCAACTGCTAGAAAACAGTACCTTTGCACTCTCCTGACTTTTCCAATCACATGAACATTCGATTGGAAGCTGTTTTGGACACCTTTTCTTTTCTTCATGCCAAACACTTGGAAGATCTCCGTGCAACGTCTAGAACACGATGGGAGATGTTTTCTGTGCTGGCACAGTTTTTCCGAGCCAGACATAGTAGAAAAGCTTTTTGCTAAGATGTAGACGAGAAGAGACGCTAAAGACGAAGGTACGATGCTGTCCGGAGCTAAGAGCCGCTCCCGGGCGTCTTTCGGCAGAAGCCGCGCTAAGGAGTGCACAGTGAGCGGCACAATCGTCTTTGCGCGAAGAAGCCGCTTCTTCGGCTCCGGGAGCCGGAGAGAGCGGCACCTTCGGAAAGGTGAAGAAGGAAGCTGTACAACACTGGGATTGTGTGCGCAGCTTGCCAACTGCTAGAAAACAGTACCTTTGCACTCTCCTGACTTTTCCAATCACATGAACATTCGATTGGAAGCTGTTTTGGACAACTTTTCTTTTCTTCATGCCAAACACTTGGAAGACCTCCGTGCAACGTCTAGAACACGATGGGAGATGTTTTCTGTGCTGGCACAGTTTTTCCTCGCCAGACATAGTGGAAAAGCTTTTTGCTAAGATGTAGACGAGAAGAGACGCTAAAGACGAAGGTACGATGCTGTCCGGAGCTAAGAGCCGCTCCCGGGCGTCTTTCGGCAGAAGCCGCGCTAAGGAGTGCACAGTGAGCGGCACAATCGTCTTTGCGCGAAGAAGCCGCTTCTTCGCCTCCGGGAGCCGGAGAGAGCGGCACCTTCGGAAAGGTGAAGAAGGAAGCTGTACAACACTGGGATTGTGTGCGCAGCTTGCCAACTGCTAGAAAACAGTACCTTTGCACTCTCCTGACTTTTCCAATCACATGAACATTCGATTGGAAGCTGTTTTGGACAACTTTTCTTTTCTTCATGCCAAACACTTGGAAGACCTCCGTGCAACGTCTAGAACACGATGGGAGATGTTTTCTGTGCTGGCACAGTTTTTCCGAGCCAGACATAGTAGAAAAGCTTTTTGCTAAGATGTAGACGAGAAGAGACGCTAAAGACGAAGGTACGATGCTGTCCGGAGCTAAGAGCCGCTCCCGGGCGTCTTTCGGCAGAAGCCGCACTAAGGAGTGCACAGTGAGCGGCACAATCATCTTTGCGCGAAGAAGCCGCTTCTTCGCCTCCGGGAGCCGGAGAGAGCGGCACCTTCGGAAAGGTGAAGAAGGAAGCTGTACAACACTGGGATTGTGTGCGCAGCTTGCCAACTGCTAGAAAACAGTACCTTTGCACTCTCCTGACTTTTCCAATCACATGAACATTCGATTGGAAGCTGTTTTGGACAACTTTTCTTTTCTTCATGCCAAACACTTGGAAGACCTCCGTGCAACGTCTAGAACACGATGGGAGATGTTTTCTGTGCTGGCACAGTTTTTCCGAGCCAGACATAGTAGAAAAGCTTTTTGCTAAGATGTAGACGAGAAGAGACGCTAAAGACGAAGGTACGATGCTGTCCGGAGCTAAGAGCCGCTCCCGGGCGTCTTTCGGCAGAAGCCGCGCTAAGGAGTGCACAGTGAGCGGCACAATCGTCTTTGCGCGAAGAAGCCGCTTCGTCGCCTCCGGGAGCCGGAGAGAGCGGCACCTTCGGAAAGGTGAAGAAGGAAGCTGTACAACACTGGGATTGTGTGCGCAGCTTGCCAACTGCTAGAAAACAGTACCTTTGCACTCTCCTGACTTTTCCAATCACATGAACATTCGATTGGAAGCTGTTTTGGACAACTTTTCTTTTCTTCATGCCAAACACTTGGAAGACCTCCGTGCAACGTCTAGAACACGATGGGAGATGTTTTCTGTGCTGGCACAGTTTTTCCGAGCCAGACATAGTAGAAAAGCTTTTTGCTAAGATGTAGACGAGAAGAGACGCTAAAGACGAAGGTACGATGCTGTCCGGAGCTAAGAGCCGCTCCCGGGCGTCTTTCGGCAGAAGCCGCGCTAAGGAGTTCACAGTGAGCGGCACAATCGTCTTTGCGCGAAGAAGCCGCTTCTTCGGCTCCGGGAGCCGGAGAGAGCGGCACCTTCGGAAAGGTGAAGAAGGAAGCTGTACAACACTGGGATTGTGTGCGCAGCTTGCCAACTGCTAGAAAACAGTACCTTTGCACTCTCCTGACTTTTCCAATCACATGAACATTCGATTGGAAGCTGTTTTGGACAACTTTTCTTTTCTTCATGCCAAACACTTGGAAGACCTTCGTGCAACGTCTAGAACACGATGGGAGATGTTTTCTGTGCTGGCACAGTTTTTCCGAGCCAGACATAGTAGAAAAGCTTTTTGCTAAGATGTAGACGAGAAGAGACGCTAAAGACGAAGGTACGATGCTGTCCGGAGCTAAGAGCCGCTCCCGGGCGTCTTTCGGCAGAAGCCGCGCTAAGGAGTGCACAGTGAGCGGCACAATCGTCTTTGCGCGAAGAAGCCGCTTCTTCGCCTCCGGGAGCCGGAGAGAGCGGCACCTTCGGAAAGGTGAAGAAGGAAGCTGTACAACACTGGGATTGTGTGCGCAGCTTGCCAACTGCTAGAAAACAGTACCTTTGCACTCTCCTGACTTTTCCAATCACATGAACATTCGATTGGAAGCTGTTTTGGACAACTTTTCTTTTCTTCATGCCAAACACTTGGAAGACCTCCGTGCAACGTCTAGAACACGATGGGAGATGTTTTCTGTGCTGGCACAGTTTTTCCGAGCCAGACATAGTAGAAAAGCTTTTTGCTAAGATGTAGACGAGAAGAGACGCTAAAGACGAAGGTACGATGCTGTCCGGAGCTAAGAGCCGCTCCCGGGCGTCTTTCGGCAGAAGCCGCGCTAAGGAGTGCACAGTGAGCGGCACAATCGTCTTTGCGCGAAGAAGCCGCTTCTTCGCCTCCGGGAGCCGGAGAGAGCGGCACCTTCGGAAAGGTGAAGAAGGAAGCTGTACAACACTGGGATTGTGTGCGCAGCTTGCCAACTGCTAGAAAACAGTACCTTTGCACTCTCCTGACTTTTCCAATCACATGAACATTCGATTGGAAGCTGTTTTGGACACCTTTTCTTTTCTTCATGCCAAACACTTGGAAGATCTCCGTGCAACGTCTAGAACACGATGGGAGATGTTTTCTGTGCTGGCACAGTTTTTCCGAGCCAGACATAGTAGAAAAGCTTTTTGCTAAGATGTAGACGAGAAGAGACGCTAAAGACGAAGGTACGATGCTGTCCGGAGCTAAGAGCCGCTCCCGGGCGTCTTTCGGCAGAAGCCGCGCTAAGGAGTGCACAGTGAGCGGCACAATCGTCTTTGCGCGAAGAAGCCGCTTCTTCGCCTCCGGGAGCCGGAGAGAGCGGCACCTTCGGAAAGGTGAAGAAGGAAGCTGTACAACACTGGGATTGTGTGCGCAGCTTGCCAACTGCTAGAAAACAGTACCTTTGCACTCTCCTGACTTTTCCAATCACATGAACTTTCGATTGGAAGCTGTTTTGGACAACTTTTCTTTTCTTCATGCCAAACACTTGGAAGATCTCCGTGCAACGTCTAGAACACGATGGGAGATGTTTTCTGTGCTGGCACAGTTTTTCCGAGCCAGACATAGTGGAAAAGCTTTTTGCTAAGATGTAGACGAGAAGAGACGCTAAAGACGAAGGTACGATGCTGTCCGGAGCTAAGAGCCGCTCCCGGGCGTCTTTCGGCAGAAGCCGCGCTAAGGAGTGCACAGTGAGCGGCACAATCGTCTTTGCGCGAAGAAGCCGCTTCTTCGCCTCCGGGAGCCGGAGAGAGCGGCACCTTCGGAAAGGTGAAGAAGGAAGCTGTACAACACTGGGATTGTGTGCGCAGCTTGCCAACTGCTAGAAAACAGTACCTTTGCACTCTCCTGACTTTTCCAATCACATGAACATTCGATTGGAAGCTGTTTTGGACAACTTTTCTTTCCTTCATGCCAAAAACTTGGAAGACCTCCGTGCAACGTCTAGAACACGATGGGAGATGTTTTCTGTGCTGGCACAGTTTTTCCGAGCCAGACATAGTAGAAAAGCTTTTTGCTAAGATGTAGACGAGAAGAGACGCTAAAGACGAAGGTACGATGCTGTCCGGAGCTAAGAGCCGCTCCCGGGCGTCTTTCGGCAGAAGCCGCGCTAAGGAGTGCACAGTGAGCGGCACAATCGTCTTTGCGCGAAGAAGCCGCTTCTTCGCCTCCGGGAGCCGGAGAGAGCGGCACCTTCGGAAAGGTGAAGAAGGAAGCTGTACAACACTGGGATTGTGTGCGCAGCTTGCCAACTGCTAGAAAACAGTACCTTTGCACTCTCCTGACTTTTCCAATCACATGAACATTCGATTGGAGCTGTTTTGGACAACTTTTCTTTTCTTCATGCCAAACACTTGGAAGACCTCCGTGCAACGTCTAGAACACGATGGGAGATGTTTTCTGTGCTGGCACAGTTTTTCCGAGCCAGACATAGTAGAAAAGCTTTTTGCTAAGATGTAGACGAGAAGAGACGCTAAAGACGAAGGTACGATGCTGTCCGGAGCTAAGAGCCGCTCCCGGGCGTCTTTCGGCAGAAGCCGCGCTATGGAGTGCACAGTGAGCGGCACAAAAGCCGCTTCTTCGCCTCCGGGAGCTGGAGAGAGCGGCACCTTCGGAAAGGTGAAGAAGGAAGCTGTACAACACTGGGATTGTGTGCGCAGCTTGCCAACTGCTAGAAAACAGTACCTTTGCACTCTCCTGACTTTTCCAATCACATGAACATTCGATTGTGAGCTGTTTTGGACAACTTTTCTTTTCTTCATGCCAAACACTTGGAAGACCTCCGTGCAACGTCTAGAACACGATGGGAGATGTTTTCTGTGCTGGCACAGTTTTTCCGAGCCAGACATAGTAGAAAAGCTTTTTGCTAAGATGTAGACGAGAAGAGACGCTAAAGACGAAGGTACGATGCTGTCCGGAGCTAAGAGCCGCTCCCGGGCGTCTTTCGGCAGAAGCCGCGCTAAGGAGTGCACAGTGAGCGGCACAAAAGCCGCTTCTTCGCCTCCGGGAGCCGGAGAGAGCGGCACCTTCGGAAAGGTGAAGAAGGAAGCTGTACAACACTGGGATTGTGTGCGCAGCTTGCCAACTGCTAGAAAACAGTACCTTTGCACTCTCCTGACTTTTCCAATCACATGAACATTCGATTGGAAGCTGTTTTGGACAACTTTTCTTTTCTTCATGCCAAACACTTGGAAGACCTCCGTGCAACGTCTAGAACACGATGGGAGATGTTTTCTGTGCTGGCACAGTTTTTCCGAGCCAGACATAGTAGAAAAGCTTTTTGCTAAGATGTAGACGAGAAGAGACGCTAAAGACGAAGGTACGATGCTGTCCGGAGCTAAGAGCCGCTCCCGGGCGTCTTTCGGCAGAAGCCGCGCTAAGGAGTGCACAGTGAGCGGCACAATCGTCTTTGCGCGAAGAAGCCGCTTCTTCGCCTCCGGGAGCCGGAGAGAGCGGCACCTTCGGAAAGGTGAAGAAGGAAGCTGTACAACACTGGGATTGTGTGCGCAGCTTGCCAACTGCTAGAAAACAGTACCTTTGCACTCTCCTGACTTTTCCAATCACATGAACATTCGATTGGGAGCTGTTTTGGACAACTTTTCTTTTCTTCATGCCAAACACTTGGAAGACCTCCGTGCAACGTCTAGAACACGATGGGAGATGTTTTCTGTGCTGGCACAGTTTTTCCGAGCCAGACATAGTAGAAAAGCTTTTTGCTAAGATGTAGACGAGAAGAGACGCTAAAGACGAAGGTACGATGCTGTCCGGAGCTAAGAGCCGCTCCCGGGCGTCTTTCGGCAGAAGCCGCGCTATGGAGTGCACAGTGAGCGGCACAAAAGCCGCTTCTTCGCCTCCGGGAGCCGGAGAGAGCGGCACCTTCGGAAAGGTGAAGAAGGAAGCTGTACAACACTGGGATTGTGTGCGCAGCTTGCCAACTGCTAGAAAACAGTACCTTTGCACTCTCCTGACTTTTCCAATCACATGAACATTCGATTGGGAGCTGTTTTGGACAACTTTTCTTTTCTTCATGCCAAACACTTGGAAGACCTCCGTGCAACGTCTAGAACACGATGGGAGATGTTTTCTGTGCTGGCACAGTTTTTCCGAGCCAGACATCGTAGAAAAGCTTTTTGCTAAGATGTAGACGAGAAGAGACGCTAAAGACGAAGGTACGATGCTGTCCGGAGCTAAGAGCCGCTCCCGGGCGTCTTTCGGCAGAAGCCGCGCTAAGGAGTGCACAGTGAGCGGCACAATCGTCTTTGCGCGAAGAAGCCGCTTCTTCGCCTCCGGGAGCCGGAGAGAGCGGCACCTTCGGAAAGGTGAAGAAGGAAGCTGTACAACACTGGGATTGTGTGCGCAGCTTGCCAACTGCTAGAAAACAGTACCTTTGCACTCTCCTGACTTTTCCAATCACATGAACATTCGATTGGAAGCTGTTTTGGACAACTTTTCTTTTCTTCATGCCAAACACTTGGAAGACCTCCGTGCAACGTCTAGAACACGATGGGAGATGTTTTCTGTGCTGGCACAGTTTTTCCGAGCCAGACATAGTAGAAAAGCTTTTTGCTAAGATGTAGACGAGAAGAGACGCTAAAGACGAAGGTACGATGCTGTCCGGAGCTAAGAGCCGCTCCCGGGCGTCTTTCGGCAGAAGCCGCGCTAAGGAGTGCAAAGTGAGCGGCACAATCGTCTTTGCGCGAAGAAGCCGCTTCTTCGCCTCCGGGAGCCGGAGAGAGCGGCACCTTCGGAAAGGTGAAGAAGGAAGCTGTACAACACTGGGATTGTGTGCGCAGCTTGCCAACTGCTAGAAAACAGTACCTTTGCACTCTCCTGACTTTTCCAATCACATGAACATTTGATTGGAAGCTGTTTTGGACAACTTTTCTTTTCTTCATGCCAAACACTTGGAAGACCTCCGTGCAACGTCTAGAACACGATGGGAGATGTTTTCTGTGCTGGCACAGTTTTTCCGAGCCAGACATAATAGAAAAGCTTTTTGCTAAGATGTAGACGAGAAGAGACGCTAAAGACGAAGGTACGATGCTGTCCGGAGCTAAGAGCCGCTCCCGGGCGTCTTTCGGCAGAAGCCGCGCTAAGGAGTGCACAGTGAGCGGCACAATCGTCTTTGCGCGAAGAAGCCGCTTCTTCGCCTCCGGGAGCCGGAGAGAGCGGCACCTTCGGAAAGGTGAAGAAGGAAGCTGTACAACACTGGGATTGTGTGCGCAGCTTGCCAACTGCTAGAAAACAGTACCTTTGCACTCTCCTGACTTTTCCAATCACATGAACATTCGATGGGAAGCTGTTTTGGACACCTTTTCTTTTCTTCATGCCAAACACTTGGAAGACCTCCGTGCAACGTCTAGAACACGATGGGAGATGTTTTCTGTGCT
Organism: Ammospiza maritima maritima; assembly: GCA_036010785.1. Classification (NCBI taxonomy): domain Eukaryota; kingdom Metazoa; phylum Chordata; class Aves; order Passeriformes; family Passerellidae; genus Ammospiza; species Ammospiza maritima. The sequence goes on from JAYKTQ010000403.1 coordinate 90,066, forward strand.
GGCACAGTTTTTCCGAGCCAGACATAGTAGAAAAGCTTTTTGCTAAGATGTAGACGAGAAGAGACGCTAAAGACGAAGGTACGATGCTGTCCGGAGCTAAGAGCCGCTCCCGGGCGTCTTTCGGCAGAAGCCGCGCTAAGGAGTGCACAGTGAGCGGCACAATCGTCTTTGCGCGAAGAAGCCGCTTCTTCGCCTCCGGGAGCCGGAGAGAGCGGCACCTTCGGAAAGGTGAAGAAGGAAGCTGTACAACACTGGGATTGTGTGCGCAGCTTGCCAACTGCTAGAAAACAGTACCTTTGCACTCTCCTGACTTTTCCAATCACATGAACATTCGATGGGAAGCTGTTTTGGACACCTTTTCTTTTCTTCATGCCAAACACTTGGAAGACCTCCGTGCAACGTCTAGAACACGATGGGAGATGTTTTCTGTGCTGGCACAGTTTTTCCGAGCCAGACATAGTAGAAAAGCTTTTTGCTAAGATGTAGACGAGAAGAGACGCTAAAGACAAAGGTACGATGCTGTCCGGAGCTAAGAGCCGCTCCCGGGCGTCTTTCGGCAGAAGCCGCGCTAAGGAGTGCACAGTGAGCGGCACAATCGTCTTTGCGCGAAGAAGCCGCTTCTTCGCCTCCGGGAGCCGGAGAGAGCGGCACCTTCGGAAAGGTGAAGAAGGAAGCTGTACAACACTGGGATTGTGTGCGCAGCTTGCCAACTGCTAGAAAACAGTACCTTTGCACTCTCCTGACTTTTCCAATCACATGAACATTCGATTGGAAGCTGTTTTGGACAACTTTTCTTTTCTTCATGCCAAACACTTGGAAGATCTCCGTGCAACGTCTAGAACACGATGGGAGATGTTTTCTGTGCTGGCACAGTTTTTCCGAGCCAGACATAGTAGAAAAGCTTTTTGCTAAGATGTAGACGAGAAGAGACGCTAAAGACGAAGGTACGATGCTGTCCGGAGCTAAGAGCCGCTCCCGGGCGTCTTTCGGCAGAAGCCGCGCTAAGGAGTTCACAGTGAGCGGCACAATCGTCTTTGCGCGAAGAAGCCGCTTCTTCGGCTCCGGGAGCCGGAGAGTGCGGCACCTTCGGAAAGGTGAAGAAGGAAGCTGTACAACACTGGGATTGTGTGCGCAGCTTGCCAACTGCTAGAAAACAGTACCTTTGCACTCTCCTGACTTTTCCAATCACATGAACATTCGATTGGAAGCTGTTTTGGACAACTTTTCTTTTCTTCATGCCAAACACTTGGAAGACCTCCGTGCAACGTCTAGAACACGATGGGAGATGTTTTCTGTGCTGGCACAGTTTTTCCGAGCCAGACATAGTAGAAAAGCTTTTTGCTAAGATGTAGACGAGAAGAGACGCTAAAGACGAAGGTACGATGCTGTCCGGAGCTAAGAGCCGCTCCCGGGCGTCTTTCGGCAGAAGCCGCGCTAAGGAGTGCACAGTGAGCGGCACAATCGTCTTTGCGCGAAGAAGCCGCTTCTTCGCCTCCGGGAGCCGGAGAGAGCGGCACCTTCGGAAAGGTGAAGAAGGAAGCTGTACAACACTGGGATTGTGTGCGCAGCTTGCCAACTGCTAGAAAACAGTACCTTTGCACTCTCCTGACTTTTCCAATCACATGAACATTCGATTGGGAGCTGTTTTGGACAACTTTTCTTTTCTTCATGCCAAACACTTGGAAGACCTCCGTGCAACGTCTAGAACACGATGGGAGATGTTTTCTGTGCTGGCACAGTTTTTCCGAGCCAGACATAGTAGAAAAGCTTTTTGCTAAGATGTAGACGAGAAGAGACGCTAAAGACGAAGGTACGATGCTGTCCGGAGCTAAGAGCCGCTCCCGGGCGTCTTTCGGCAGAAGCCGCGCTATGGAGTGCACAGTGAGCGGCACAAAAGCCGCTTCTTCGCCTCCGGGAGCCGGAGAGAGCGGCACCTTCGGAAAGGTGAAGAAGGAAGCTGTACAACACTGGGATTGTGTGCGCAGCTTGCCAACTGCTAGAAAACAGTACCTTTGCACTCTCCTGACTTTTCCAATCACATGAACATTCGATTGGGAGCTGTTTTGGACAACTTTTCTTTTCTTCATGCCAAACACTTGGAAGACCTCCGTGCAACGTCTAGAACACGATGGGAGATGTTTTCTGTGCTGGCACAGTTTTTCCGAGCCAGACATAGTAGAAAAGCTTTTTGCTAAGATGTAGACGAGAAGAGACGCTAAAGACGAAGGTACGATGCTGTCCGGAGCTAAGAGCCGCTCCCGGGCGTCTTTCGGCAGAAGCCGCGCTAAGGAGTGCACAGTGAGCGGCACAATCGTCTTTGCGCGAAGAAGCCCCTTCTTCGCCTCCGGGAGCCGGAGAGAGCGGCACCTTCGGAAAGGTGAAGAAGGAAGCTGTACAACACTGGGATTGTGTGCGCAGCTTGCCAACTGCTAGAAAACAGTACCTTTGCACTCTCCTGACTTTTCCAATCACATGAACATTCGATTGGAAGCTGTTTTGGACAACTTTTCTTTTCTTCATGCCAAACACTTGGAAGACCTCCGTGCAACGTCTAGAACACGATGGGAGATGTTTTCTGTGCTGGCACAGTTTTTCCGAGCCAGACATAGTAGAAAAGCTTTTTGCTAAGATGTAGACGAGAAGAGACGCTAAAGACGAAGGTACGATGCTGTCCGGAGCTAAGAGCCGCTCCCGGGCGTCTTTCGGCAGAAGCCGCGCTAAGGAGTTCACAGTGAGCGGCACAATCGTCTTTGCGCGAAGAAGCCGCTTCTTCGGCTCCGGGAGCCGGAGAGAGCGGCACCTTCGGAAAGGTGAAGAAGGAAGCTGTACAACACTGGGATTGTGTGCGCAGCTTGCCAACTGCTAGAAAACAGTACCTTTGCACTCTCCTGACTTTTCCAATCACATGAACATTTGATTGGAAGCTGTTTTGGACAACTTTTCTTTTCTTCATGCCAAACACTTGGAAGACCTCCGTGCAACGTCTAGAACACGATGGGAGATGTTTTCTGTGCTGGCACAGTTTTTCCGAGCCAGACATAATAGAAAAGCTTTTTGCTAAGATGTAGACGAGAAGAGACGCTAAAGACGAAGGTACGATGCTGTCCGGAGCTAAGAGCCGCTCCCGGGCGTCTTTCGGCAGAAGCCGCGCTAAGGAGTGCACAGTGAGCGGCACAATCGTCTTTGCGCGAAGAAGCCGCTTCTTCGCCTCCGGGAGCCGGAGAGAGCGGCACCTTCGGAAAGGTGAAGAAGGAAGCTGTACAACACTGGGATTGTGTGCGCAGCTTGCCAACTGCTAGAAAACAGTACCTTTGCACTCTCCTGACTTTTCCAATCACATGAACATTCGATGGGAAGCTGTTTTGGACACCTTTTCTTTTCTTCATGCCAAACACTTGGAAGACCTCCGTGCAACGTCTAGAACACGATGGGAGATGTTTTCTGTGCTGGCACAGTTTTTCCGAGCCAGACATAGTAGAAAAGCTTTTTGCTAAGATGTAGACGAGAAGAGACGCTAAAGACGAAGGTACGATGCTGTCCGGAGCTAAGAGCCGCTCCCGGGCGTCTTTCGGCAGAAGCCGCGCTAAGGAGTGCACAGTGAGCGGCACAATCGTCTTTGCGCGAAGAAGCCGCTTCTTCGCCTCCGGGAGCCGGAGAGAGCGGCACCTTCGGAAAGGTGAAGAAGGAAGCTGTACAACACTGGGATTGTGTGCGCAGCTTGCCAACTGCTAGAAAACAGTACCTTTGCACTCTCCTGACTTTTCCAATCACATGAACATTCGATGGGAAGCTGTTTTGGACACCTTTTCTTTTCTTCATGCCAAACACTTGGAAGACCTCCGTGCAACGTCTAGAACACGATGGGAGATGTTTTCTGTGCTGGCACAGTTTTTCCGAGCCAGACATAGTAGAAAAGCTTTTTGCTAAGATGTAGACGAGAAGAGACGCTAAAGACAAAGGTACGATGCTGTCCGGAGCTAAGAGCCGCTCCCGGGCGTCTTTCGGCAGAAGCCGCGCTAAGGAGTGCACAGTGAGCGGCACAATCGTCTTTGCGCGAAGAAGCCGCTTCTTCGCCTCCGGGAGCCGGAGAGAGCGGCACCTTCGGAAAGGTGAAGAAGGAAGCTGTACAACACTGGGATTGTGTGCGCAGCTTGCCAACTGCTAGAAAACAGTACCTTTGCACTCTCCTGACTTTTCCAATCACATGAACATTCGATTGGAAGCTGTTTTGGACAACTTTTCTTTTCTTCATGCCAAACACTTGGAAGATCTCCGTGCAACGTCTAGAACACGATGGGAGATGTTTTCTGTGCTGGCACAGTTTTTCCGAGCCAGACATAGTAGAAAAGCTTTTTGCTAAGATGTAGACGAGAAGAGACGCTAAAGACGAAGGTACGATGCTGTCCGGAGCTAAGAGCCGCTCCCGGGCGTCTTTCGGCAGAAGCCGCGCTAAGGAGTTCACAGTGAGCGGCACAATCGTCTTTGCGCGAAGAAGCCGCTTCTTCGGCTCCGGGAGCCGGAGAGTGCGGCACCTTCGGAAAGGTGAAGAAGGAAGCTGTACAACACTGGGATTGTGTGCGCAGCTTGCCAACTGCTAGAAAACAGTACCTTTGCACTCTCCTGACTTTTCCAATCACATGAACATTCGATTGGAAGCTGTTTTGGACAACTTTTCTTTTCTTCATGCCAAACACTTGGAAGACCTCCGTGCAACGTCTAGAACACGATGGGAGATGTTTTCTGTGCTGGCACAGTTTTTCCGAGCCAGACATAGTGGAAAAGCTTTTTGCTAAGATGTAGACGAGAAGAGACGCTAAAGACGAAGGTACGATGCTGTCCGGAGCTAAGAGCCGCTCCCGGGCGTCTTTCGGCAGAAGCCGCGCTAAGGAGTGCACAGTGAGCGGCACAATCGTCTTTGCGCGAAGAAGCCGCTTCTTCGCCTCCGGGAGCCGGAGAGAGCGGCACCTTCGGAAAGGTGAAGAAGGAAGCTGTACAACACTGGGATTGTGTGCGCAGCTTGCCAACTGCTAGAAAACAGTACCTTTGCACTCTCCTGACTTTTCCAATCACATGAACATTCGATTGGAAGCTGTTTTGGACACCTTTTCTTTTCTTCATGCCAAACACTTGGAAGACCTCCGTGCAACGTCTAGAACACGATGGGAGATGTTTTCTGTGCTGGCACAGTTTTTCCTCGCCAGACATAGTAGAAAAGCTTTTTGCTAAGATGTAGACGAGAAGAGACGCTAAAGACGAAGGTACGATGCTGTCCGGAGCTAAGAGCCGCTCCCGGGCGTCTTTCGGCAGAAGCCGCGCTAAGGAGTGCACAGTGAGCGGCACAATCGTCTTTGCGCGAAGAAGCCGCTTCTTCGCCTCCGGGAGCCGGAGAGAGCGGCACCTTCGGAAAGGTGAAGAAGGAAGCTGTACAACACTGGGATTGTGTGCGCAGCTTGCCAACTGCTAGAAAACAGTACCTTTGCACTCTCCTGACTTTTCCAATCACATGAACATTCGATTGGAAGCTGTTTTGGACAACTTTTCTTTTCTTCATGCCAAACACTTGGAAGACCTCCGTGCAACGTCTAGAACACGATGGGAGATGTTTTCTGTGCTGGCACAGTTTTTCCGAGCCAGACATAGTAGAAAAGCTTTTTGCTAAGATGTAGACGAGAAGAGACGCTAAAGACGAAGGTACGATGCTGTCCGGAGCTAAGAGCCGCTCCCGGGCGTCTTTCGGCAGAAGCCGCGCTAAGGAGTGCACAGTGAGCGGCACAATCATATTTGCGCGAAGAAGCCGCTTCTTCGCCTCCGGGAGCCGGAGAGAGCGGCACCTTCGGAAAGGTGAAGAAGGAAGCTGTACAACACTGGGATTGTGTGCGCAGCTTGCCAACTGCTAGAAAACAGTACCTTTGCACTCTCCTGACTTTTCCAATCACATGAACATTCGATTGGAAGCTGTTTTGGACAACTTTTCTTTTCTTCATGCCAAACACTTGGAAGACCTCCGTGCAACGTCTAGAACACGATGGGAGATGTTTTCTGTGCTGGCACAGTTTTTCCGAGCCAGACATAGTAGAAAAGCTTTTTGCTAAGATGTAGACGAGAAGAGACGCTAAAGACGAAGGTACGATGCTGTCCGGAGCTAAGAGCCGCTCCCGGGCGTCTTTCGGCAGAAGCCGCGCTAAGGAGTGCACAGTGAGCGGCACAATCGTCTTTGCGCGAAGAAGCCGCTTCTTCGCCTCCGGGAGCCGGAGAGAGCGGCACCTTCGGAAAGGTGAAGAAGGAAGCTGTACAACACTGGGATTGTGTGCGCAGCTTGCCAACTGCTAGAAAACAGTACCTTTGCACTCTCCTGACTTTTCCAATCACATGAACATTCGATTGGAAGCTGTTTTGGACAACTTTTCTTTTCTTCATGCCAAACACTTGGAAGATCTCCGTGCAACGTCTAGAACACGATGGGAGATGTTTTCTGTGCTGGCACAGTTTTTCCGAGCCAGACATAGTAGAAAAGCTTTTTGCTAAGATGTAGACGAGAAGAGACGCTAAAGACGAAGGTACGATGCTGTCCGGAGCTAAGAGCCGCTCCCGGGCGTCTTTCGGCAGAAGCCGCGCTAAGGAGTTCACAGTGAGCGGCACAATCGTCTTTGCGCGAAGAAGCCGCTTCTTCGGCTCCGGGAGCCGGAGAGAGCGGCACCTTCGGAAAGGTGAAGAAGGAAGCTGTACAACACTGGGATTGTGTGCGCAGCTTGCCAACTGCTAGAAAACAGTACCTTTGCACTCTCCTGACTTTTCCAATCACATGAACATTCGATTGGAAGCTGTTTTGGACAACTTTACTTTTCTTCATGCCAAACACTTGGAAGACCTACGTGCAACGTCTAGAACACGATGGGAGATGTTTTCTGTGCTGGCACAGTTTTTCCGAGCCAGACATAGTAGAAAAGCTTTTTGCTAAGATGTAGACGAGAAGAGACGCTAAAGACGAAGGTACGATGCTGTCCGGAGCTAAGAGCCGCTCCCGGGCGTCTTTCGGCAGAAGCCGCGCTAAGGAGTGCACAGTGAGCGGCACAATCGTCTTTGCGCGAAGAAGCCGCTTCTTCGCCTCCGGGAGCCGGAGAGAGCGGCACCTTCGGAAAGGTGAAGAAGGAAGCTGTACAACACTGGGATTGTGTGCGCAGCTTGCCAACTGCTAGAAAACAGTACCTTTGCACTCTCCTGACTTTTCCAATCACATGAACTTTCGATTGGAAGCTGTTTTGGACAACTTTTCTTTTCTTCATGCCAAACACTTGGAAGACCTCCGTGCAACGTCTAGAACACGATGGGAGATGTTTTCTGTGCTGGCACAGTTTTTCCGAGCCAGACATAGTGGAAAAGCTTTTTGCTAAGATGTAGACGAGAAGAGACGCTAAAGACGAAGGTACGATGCTGTCCGGAGCTAAGAGCCGCTCCCGGGCGTCTTTCGGCAGAAGCCGCGCTAAGGAGTGCACAGTGAGCGGCACAATCGTCTTTGCGCGAAGAAGCCGCTTCTTCGCCTCCGGGAGCCGGAGAGAGCGGCACCTTCGGAAAGGTGAAGAAGGAAGCTGTACAACACTGGGATTGTGTGCGCAGCTTGCCAACTGCTAGAAAACAGTACCTTTGCACTCTCCTGACTTTTCCAATCACATGAACATTCGATTGGAAGCTGTTTTGGACAACTTTTCTTTCCTTCATGCCAAAAACTTGGAAGACCTCCGTGCAACGTCTAGAACACGATGGGAGATGTTTTCTGTGCTGGCACAGTTTTTCCGAGCCAGACATAGTAGAAAAGCTTTTTGCTAAGATGTAGACGAGAAGAGACGCTAAAGACGAAGGTACGATGCTGTCCGGAGCTAAGAGCCGCTCCCGGGCGTCTTTCGGCAGAAGCCGCGCTAAGGAGTGCACAGTGAGCGGCACAATCGTCTTTGCGCGAAGAAGCCGCTTCTTCGCCTCCGGGAGCCGGAGAGAGCGGCACCTTCGGAAAGGTGAAGAAGGAAGCTGTACAACACTGGGATTGTGTGCGCAGCTTGCCAACTGCTAGAAAACAGTACCTTTGCACTCTCCTGACTTTTCCAATCACATGAACATTCGATTGGGAGCTGTTTTGGACAACTTTTCTTTTCTTCATGCCAAACACTTGGAAGACCTCCGTGCAACGTCTAGAACACGATGGGAGATGTTTTCTGTGCTGGCACAGTTTTTCCGAGCCAGACATAGTAGAAAAGCTTTTTGCTAAGATGTAGACGAGAAGAGACGCTAAAGACGAAGGTACGATGCTGTCCGGAGCTAAGAGCCGCTCCCGGGCGTCTTTCGGCAGAAGCCGCGCTAAGGAGTGCACAGTGAGCGGCACAAAACCCGCTTCTTCGCCTCCGGGAGCCGGAGAGAGCGGCACCTTCGGAAAGGTGAAGAAGGAAGCTGTACAACACTGGGATTGTGTGCGCAGCTTGCCAACTGCTAGAAAACAGTACCTTTGCACTCTCCTGACTTTTCCAATCACATGAACATTCGATTGGGAGCTGTTTTGGACAACTTTTCTTTTCTTCATGCCAAACACTTGGAAGACCTCCGTGCAACGTCTAGAACACGATGGGAGATGTTTTCTGTGCTGGCACAGTTTTTCCGAGCCAGACATAGTAGAAAAGCTTTTTGCTAAGATGTAGACGAGAAGAGACGCTAAAGACGAAGGTACGATGCTGTCCGGAGCTAAGAGCCGCTCCCGGGCGTCTTTCGGCAGAAGCCGCGCTAAGGAGTGCACAGTGAGCGGCACAATCGTCTTTGCGCGAAGAAGCCGCTTCTTCGCCTCCGGGAGCCGGAGAGAGCGGCACCTTCGGAAAGGTGAAGAAGGAAGCTGTACAACACTGGGATTGTGTGCGCAGCTTGCCAACTGCTAGAAAACAGTACCTTTGCACTCTCCTGACTTTTCCAATCACATGAACATTCGATGGGAAGCTGTTTTGGACACCTTTTCTTTTCTTCATGCCAAACACTTGGAAGACCTCCGTGCAACGTCTAGAACACGATGGGAGATGTTTTCTGTGCTGGCACAGTTTTTCCGAGCCAGACATAGTAGAAAAGCTTTTTGCTAAGATGTAGACGAGAAGAGACGCTAAAGACGAAGGTACGATGCTGTCCGGAGCTAAGAGCCGCTCCCGGGCGTCTTTCGGCAGAAGCCGCGCTAAGGAGTGCACAGTGAGCGGCACAATCGTCTTTGCGCGAAGAAGCCGCTTCTTCGCCTCCGGGAGCCGGAGAGAGCGGCACCTTCGGAAAGGTGAAGAAGGAAGCTGTACAACACTGGGATTGTGTGCGCAGCTTGCCAACTGCTAGAAAACAGTACCTTTGCACTCTCCTGACTTTTCCAATCACATGAACATTCGATTGGAAGCTGTTTTGGACACCTTTTCTTTTCTTCATGCCAAAAACTTGGAAGACCTCCGTGCAACGTCTAGAACACGATGGGTGATGTTTTCTGTGCTGGCACAGTTTTTCCGAGCCAGACATAGTAGAAAAGCTTTTTGCTAAGATGTAGATGAGAAGAGACGCTAAAGACGAAGGTACGATGCTGTCCGGAGCTAAGAGCCGCTCCCGGGCGTCTTTCGGCAGAAGCCGCGCTAAGGAGTGCACAGTGAGCGGCACAATCGTCTTTGCGCGAAGAAGCCGCTTCTTCGCCTCCGGGAGCCGGAGAGAGCGGCACCTTCGGAAAGGTGAAGAAGGAAGCTGTACAACACTGGGATTGTGTGCGCAGCTTGCCAACTGCTAGAAAACAGTACCTTTGCACTCTCCTGACTTTTCCAATCACATGAACATTCGATTGGAAGCTGTTTTGGACAACTTTTCTTTTCTTCATGCCAAACACTTGGAAGACCTCCGTGCAACGTCTAGAACATGATGGGAGATGTTTTCTGTGCTGGCACAGTTTTTCCGAGCCAGACATAGTAGAAAAGCTTTTTGCTAAGATGTAGACGAGAAGAGACGCTAAAGACGAAGGTACGATGCTGTCCGGAGCTAAGAGCCGCTCCCGGGCGTCTTTCGGCAGAAGCCGCGCTAAGGAGTGCACAGTGAGCGGCACAATCGTCTTTGCGCGAAGAAGCCGCTTCTTCGCCTCCGGGAGCCGGAGAGAGCGGCACCTTCGGAAAGGTGAAGAAGGAAGCTGTACAACACTGGGATTGTGTGCGCAGCTTGCCAACTGCTAGAAAACAGTACCTTTGCACTCTCCTGACTTTTCCAATCACATGAACATTCGATTGGAAGCTGTTTTGGACAACTTTTCTTTTCTTCATGCCAAACACTTGGAAGACCTCCGTGCAACGTCTAGAACACGATGGGAGATGTTTTCTGTGCTGGCACAGTTTTTCCGAGCCAGACATAGTAGAAAAGCTTTTTGCTAAGATGTAGACGAGAAGAGACGCTAAAGACGAAGGTACGATGCTGTCCGGAGCTAAGAGCCGCTCCCGGGCGTCTTTCGGCAGAAGCCGCGCTAAGGAGTGCACAGTGAGCGGCACAATCGTCTTTGCGCGAAGAAGCCGCTTCTTCGCCTCCGGGAGCCGGAGAGAGCGGCACCTTCGGAAAGGTGAAGAAGGAAGCTGTACAACACTGGGATTGTGTGCGCAGCTTGCCAACTGCTAGAAAACAGTACCTTTGCACTCTCCTGACTTTTCCAATCACATGAACATTCGATTGGAAGCTGTTTTGGACAACTTTTCTTTTCTTCATGCCAAACACTTGGAAGACCTCCGTGCAACGTCTAGAACACGATGGGAGATGTTTTCTGTGCTGGCACAGTTTTTCCGAGCCAGACATAGTAGAAAAGCTTTTTGCTAAGATGTAGACGAGAAGAGACGCTAAAGACGAAGGTACGATGCTGTCCGGAGCTAAGAGCCGCTCCCGGGCGTCTTTCGGCAGAAGCGGCGCTAAGGAGTGCACAGTGAGCGGCACAATCGTCTTTGCGCGAAGAAGCCGCTTCTTCGCCTCCGGGAGCCGGAGAGAGCGGCACCTTCGGAAAGGTGAAGAAGGAAGCTGTACAACACTGGGATTGTGTGCGCAGCTTGCCAACTGCTAGAAAACAGTACCTTTGCACTCTCCTGACTTTTCCAATCACATGAACATTCGATTGGAAGCTCTTTTGGACACCTTTTCTTTTCTTCATGCCAAACACTTGGAAGACCTCCGTGCAACGTCTAGAACACGATGGGAGATGTTTTCTGTGCTGGCACAGTTTTTCCGAGCCAGACATAGTAGAAAAGCTTTTTGCTAAGATGTAGACGAGAAGAGACGCTAAAGACGAAGGTACGATGCTGTCCGGAGCTAAGAGCCGCTCCCGGGCGTCTTTCGGCAGAAGCCGCGCTAAGGAGTGCACAGTGAGCGGCACAATCGTCTTTGCGCGAAGAAGCCGCTTCTTCGCCTCCGGGAGCCGGAGAGAGCGGCACCTTCGGAAAGGTGAAGAAGGAAGCTGTACAACACTGGGATTGTGTGCGCAGCTTGCCAACTGCTAGAAAACAGTACCTTTGCACTCTCCTGACTTTTCCAATCACATGAACATTCGATTGGAAGCTGTTTTGGACAACTTTTCTTTTCTTCATGCCAAACACTTGGAAGACCTCCGTGCAACGTCTAGAACACGATGGGAGATGTTTTCTGTGCTGGCACAGTTTTTCCGAGCCAGACATAGTAGAAAAGCTTTTTGCTAAGATGTAGACGAGAAGAGACGCTAAAGACGAAGGTACGATGCTGTCCGGAGCTAAGAGCCGCTCCCGGGCGTCTTTCGGCAGAAGCGGCGCTAAGGAGTGCACAGTGAGCGGCACAATCGTCTTTGCGCGAAGAAGCCGCTTCTTCGCCTCCGGGAGCCGGAGAGAGCGGCACCTTCGGAAAGGTGAAGAAGGAAGCTGTACAACACTGGGATTGTGTGCGCAGCTTGCCAACTGCTAGAAAACAGTACCTTTGCACTCTCCTGACTTTTCCAATCACATGAACATTCGATTGGAAGCTGTTTTGGACAACTTTTCTTTTCTTCATGCCAAACACTTGGAAGATCTCCGTGCAACGTCTAGAACACGATGGGAGATGTTTTCTGTGCTGGCACAGTTTTTCCGAGCCAGACATAGTAGAAAAGCTTTTTGCTAAGATGTAGACGAGAAGAGACGCTAAAGACGAAGGTACGATGCTGTCCGGAGCTAAGAGCCGCTCCCGGGCGTCTTTCGGCAGAAGCCGCGCTAAGGAGTGCACAGTGAGCGGCACAATCGTCTTTGCGCGAAGAAGCCGCTTCTTCGCCTCCGGGAGCCGGAGAGAGCGGCACCTTCGGAAAGGTGAAGAAGGAAGCTGTACAACACTGGGATTGTGTGCGCAGCTTGCCAACTGCTAGAAAACAGTACCTTTGCACTCTCCTGACTTTTCCAATCACATGAACATTCGATGGGAAGCTGTTTTGGACACCTTTTCTTTTCTTCATGCCAAACACTTGGAAGACCTCCGTGCAACGTCTAGAACACGATGGGAGATGTTTTCTGTGCTGGCACAGTTTTTCCGAGCCAGACATAGTAGAAAAGCTTTTTGCTAAGATGTAGACGAGAAGAGACGCTAAAGACGAAGGTACGATGCTGTCCGGAGCTAAGAGCCGCTCCCGGGCGTCTTTCGGCAGAAGCCGCGCTAAGGAGTGCACAGTGAGCGGCACAATCGTCTTTGCGCGAAGAAGCCGCTTCTTCGCCTCCGGGAGCCGGAGAGAGCGGCACCTTCGGAAAGGTGAAGAAGGAAGCTGTACAACACTGGGATTGTGTGCGCAGCTTGCCAACTGCTAGAAAACAGTACCTTTGCACTCTCCTGACTTTTCCAATCACATGAACATTCGATTGGAAGCTGTTTTGGACACCTTTTCTTTTCTTCATGCCAAACACTTGGAAGACCTCCGTGCAACGTCTAGAACACGATGGGTGATGTTTTCTGTGCTGGCACAGTTTTTCCGAGCCAGACATAGTAGAAAAGCTTTTTGCTAAGATGTAGACGAGAAGAGACGCTAAAGACGAAGGTACGATGCTGTCCGGAGCTAAGAGCCGCTCCCGGGCGTCTTTCGGCAGAAGCCGCGCTAAGGAGTGCACAGTGAGCGGCACAATCGTCTTTGCGCGAAGAAGCCGCTTCTTCGCCTCCGGGAGCCGGAGAGAGCGGCAGCATCGGAAAGGTGAAGAAGGAAGCTGTACAACACTGGGATTGTGTGCGCAGCTTGCCAACTGCTAGAAAACAGTACCTTTGCACTCTCCTGACTTTTCCAATCACATGAACATTCGATTGGATGCTGTTTTGGACAACTTTTCTTTTCTTCATGCCAAACACTTGGAAGACCTTCGTGCAACGTCTAGAACACGATGGGAGATGTTTTCTGTGCTGGCACAGTTTTTCCGAGCCAGACATAGTAGAAAAGCTTTTTGCTAAGATGTAGACGAGAAGAGACGCTAAAGACGAAGGTACGATGCTGTCCGGAGCTAAGAGCCGCTCCCGGGCGTCTTTCGGCAGAAGCCGCGCTAAGGAGTGCACAGTGAGCGGCACAATCGTCTTTGCGCGAAGAAGCCGCTTCTTCGCCTCCGGGAGCCGGAGAGAGCGGCACCTTCGGAAAGGTGAAGAAGGAAGCTGTACAACACTGGGATTGTGTGCGCAGCTTGCCAACTGCTAGAAAACAGTACCTTTGCACTCTCCTGACTTTTCCAATCACATGAACATTCGATTGGAAGCTGTTTTGGACAACTTTTCTTTTCTTCATGCCAAACACTTGGAAGACCTCCGTGCAACGTCTAGAACACGATGGGAGATGTTTTCTGTGCTGGCACAGTTTTTCCGAGCCAGACATAGTAGAAAAGCTTTTTGCTAAGATGTAGACGAGAAGAGACGCTAAAGACGAAGGTACGATGCTGTCCGGAGCTAAGAGCCGCTCCCGGGCGTCTTTCGGCAGAAGCGGCGCTAAGGAGTGCACAGTGAGCGGCACAATCGTCTTTGCGCGAAGAAGCCGCTTCTTCGCCTCCGGGAGCCGGAGAGAGCGGCACCTTCGGAAAGGTGAAGAAGGAAGCTGTACAACACTGGGATTGTGTGCGCAGCTTGCCAACTGCTAGAAAACAGTACCTTTGCACTCTCCTGACTTTTCCAATCACATGAACATTCGATTGGAAGCTCTTTTGGACACCTTTTCTTTTCTTCATGCCAAACACTTGGAAGACCTCCGTGCAACGTCTAGAACACGATGGGAGATGTTTTCTGTGCTGGCACAGTTTTTCCGAGCCAGACATAGTAGAAAAGCTTTTTGCTAAGATGTAGACGAGAAGAGACGCTAAAGACGAAGGTACGATGCTGTCCGGAGCTAAGAGCCGCTCCCGGGCGTCTTTCGGCAGAAGCCGCGCTAAGGAGTGCACAGTGAGCGGCACAATCGTCTTTGCGCGAAGAAGCCGCTTCTTCGCCTCCGGGAGCCGGAGAGAGCGGCACCTTCGGAAAGGTGAAGAAGGAAGCTGTACAACACTGGGATTGTGTGCGCAGCTTGCCAACTGCTAGAAAACAGTACCTTTGCACTCTCCTGACTTTTCCAATCACATGAACATTCGATTGGAAGCTGTTTTGGACAACTTTTCTTTTCTTCATGCCAAACACTTGGAAGACCTCCGTGCAACGTCTAGAACACGATGGGAGATGTTTTCTGTGCTGGCACAGTTTTTCCGAGCCAGACATAGTAGAAAAGCTTTTTGCTAAGATGTAGACGAGAAGAGACGCTAAAGACGAAGGTACGATGCTGTCCGGAGCTAAGAGCCGCTCCCGGGCGTCTTTCGGCAGAAGCGGCGCTAAGGAGTGCACAGTGAGCGGCACAATCGTCTTTGCGCGAAGAAGCCGCTTCTTCGCCTCCGGGAGCCGGAGAGAGCGGCACCTTCGGAAAGGTGAAGAAGGAAGCTGTACAACACTGGGATTGTGTGCGCAGCTTGCCAACTGCTAGAAAACAGTACCTTTGCACTCTCCTGACTTTTCCAATCACATGAACATTCGATTGGAAGCTGTTTTGGACACCTTTTCTTTTCTTCATGCCAAACACTTGGAAGATCTCCGTGCAACGTCTAGAACACGATGGGAGATGTTTTCTGTGCTGGCACAGTTTTTCCGAGCCAGACATAGTAGAAAAGCTTTTTGCTAAGATGTAGACGAGAAGAGACGCTAAAGACGAAGGTACGATGCTGTCCGGAGCTAAGAGCCGCTCCCGGGCGTCTTTCGGCAGAAGCCGCGCTAAGGAGTGCACAGTGAGCGGCACAATCGTCTTTGCGCGAAGAAGCCGCTTCTTCGCCTCCGGGAGCCGGAGAGAGCGGCACCTTCGGAAAGGTGAAGAAGGAAGCTGTACAACACTGGGATTGTGTGCGCAGCTTGCCAACTGCTAGAAAACAGTACCTTTGCACTCTCCTGACTTTTCCAATCACATGAACTTTCGATTGGAAGCTGTTTTGGACAACTTTTCTTTTCTTCATGCCAAACACTTGGAAGACCTCCGTGCAACGTCTAGAACACGATGGGAGATGTTTTCTGTGCTGGCACAGTTTTTCCGAGCCAGACATAGTGGAAAAGCTTTTTGCTAAGATGTAGACGAGAAGAGACGCTAAAGACGAAGGTACGATGCTGTCCGGAGCTAAGAGCCGCTCCCGGGCGTCTTTCGGCAGAAGCCGCGCTAAGGAGTGCACAGTGAGCGGCACAATCGTCTTTGCGCGAAGAAGCCGCTTCTTCGCCTCCGGGAGCCGGAGAGAGCGGCACCTTCGGAAAGGTGAAGAAGGAAGCTGTACAACACTGGGATTGTGTGCGCAGCTTGCCAACTGCTAGAAAACAGTACCTTTGCACTCTCCTGACTTTTCCAATCACATGAACATTCGATTGGAAGCTGTTTTGGACAACTTTTCTTTCCTTCATGCCAAAAACTTGGAAGACCTCCGTGCAACGTCTAGAACACGATGGGAGATGTTTTCTGTGCTGGCACAGTTTTTCCGAGCCAGACATAGTAGAAAAGCTTTTTGCTAAGATGTAGACGAGAAGAGACGCTAAAGACGAAGGTACGATGCTGTCCGGAGCTAAGAGCCGCTCCCGGGCGTCTTTCGGCAGAAGCCGCGCTAAGGAGTGCACAGTGAGCGGCACAATCGTCTTTGCGCGAAGAAGCCGCTTCTTCGCCTCCGGGAGCCGGAGAGAGCGGCACCTTCGGAAAGGTGAAGAAGGAAGCTGTACAACACTGGGATTGTGTGCGCAGCTTGCCAACTGCTAGAAAACAGTACCTTTGCACTCTCCTGACTTTTCCAATCACATGAACATTCGATTGGGAGCTGTTTTGGACAACTTTTCTTTTCTTCATGCCAAACACTTGGAAGACCTCCGTGCAACGTCTAGAACACGATGGGAGATGTTTTCTGTGCTGGCACAGTTTTTCCGAGCCAGACATAGTAGAAAAGCTTTTTGCTAAGATGTAGACGAGAAGAGACGCTAAAGACGAAGGTACGATGCTGTCCGGAGCTAAGAGCCGCTCCCGGGCGTCTTTCGGCAGAAGCCGCGCTAAGGAGTGCACAGTGAGCGGCACAAAACCCGCTTCTTCGCCTCCGGGAGCCGGAGAGAGCGGCACCTTCGGAAAGGTGAAGAAGGAAGCTGTACAACACTGGGATTGTGTGCGCAGCTTGCCAACTGCTAGAAAACAGTACCTTTGCACTCTCCTGACTTTTCCAATCACATGAACATTCGATTGGGAGCTGTTTTGGACAACTTTTCTTTTCTTCATGCCAAACACTTGGAAGACCTCCGTGCAACGTCTAGAACACGATGGGAGATGTTTTCTGTGCTGGCACAGTTTTTCCGAGCCAGACATAGTAGAAAAGCTTTTTGCTAAGATGTAGACGAGAAGAGACGCTAAAGACGAAGGTACGATGCTGTCCGGAGCTAAGAGCCGCTCCCGGGCGTCTTTCGGCAGAAGCCGCGCTAAGGAGTGCACAGTGAGCGGCACAATCGTCTTTGCGCGAAGAAGCCGCTTCTTCGCCTCCGGGAGCCGGAGAGAGCGGCACCTTCGGAAAGGTGAAGAAGGAAGCTGTACAACACTGGGATTGTGTGCGCAGCTTGCCAACTGCTAGAAAACAGTACCTTTGCACTCTCCTGACTTTTCCAATCACATGAACATTCGATGGGAAGCTGTTTTGGACACCTTTTCTTTTCTTCATGCCAAACACTTGGAAGACCTCCGTGCAACGTCTAGAACACGATGGGAGATGTTTTCTGTGCTGGCACAGTTTTTCCGAGCCAGACATAGTAGAAAAGCTTTTTGCTAAGATGTAGACGAGAAGAGACGCTAAAGACGAAGGTACGATGCTGTCCGGAGCTAAGAGCCGCTCCCGGGCGTCTTTCGGCAGAAGCCGCGCTAAGGAGTGCACAGTGAGCGGCACAATCGTCTTTGCGCGAAGAAGCCGCTTCTTCGCCTCCGGGAGCCGGAGAGAGCGGCACCTTCGGAAAGGTGAAGAAGGAAGCTGTACAACACTGGGATTGTGTGCGCAGCTTGCCAACTGCTAGAAAACAGTACCTTTGCACTCTCCTGACTTTTCCAATCACATGAACATTCGATTGGAAGCTGTTTTGGACACCTTTTCTTTTCTTCATGCCAAAAACTTGGAAGACCTCCGTGCAACGTCTAGAACACGATGGGTGATGTTTTCTGTGCTGGCACAGTTTTTCCGAGCCAGACATAGTAGAAAAGCTTTTTGCTAAGATGTAGACGAGAAGAGACGCTAAAGACGAAGGTACGATGCTGTCCGGAGCTAAGAGCCGCTCCCGGGCGTCTTTCGGCAGAAGCCGCGCTAAGGAGTGCACAGTGAGCGGCACAATCGTCTTTGCGCGAAGAAGCCGCTTCTTCGGCTCCGGGAGCCGGAGAGAGCGGCAGCATCGGAAAGGTGAAGAAGGAAGCTGTACAACACTGGGATTGTGTGCGCAGCTTGCCAACTGCTAGAAAACAGTACCTTTGCACTCTCCTGACTTTTCCAATCACATGAACATTCGATTGGAAGCTGTTTTGGACACCTTTTCTTTTCTTCATGCCAAACACTTGGAAGACCTCCGTGCAACGTCTAGAACACGATGGGAGATGTTTTCTGTGCTGGCACAGTTTTTCCGAGCCAGACATAGTAGAAAAGCTTTTTGCTAAGATGTAGACGAGAAGAGACGCTAAAGACGAAGGTACGATGCTGTCCGGAGCTAAGAGCCGCTCCCGGGCGTCTTTCGGCAGAAGCCGCGCTAAGGAGTGCACAGTGAGCGGCACAATCGTCTTTGCGCGAAGAAGCCGCTTCTTCGGCTCCGGGAGCCGGAGAGAGCGGCAGCATCGGAAAGGTGAAGAAGGAAGCTGTACAACACTGGGATTGTGTGCGCAGCTTGCCAACTGCTAGAAAACAGTACCTTTGCACTCTCCTGACTTTTCCAATCACATGAACATTCGATTGGAAGCTGTTTTGGACACCTTTTCTTTTCTTCATGCCAAACACTTGGAAGACCTCCGTGCAACGTCTAGAACACGATGGGAGATGTTTTCTGTGCTGGCACAGTTTTTCCGAGCCAGACATAGTAGAAAAGCTTTTTGCTAAGATGTAGACGAGAAGAGACGCTAAAGACGAAGGTACGATGCTGTCCGGAGCTAAGAGCCGCTCCCGGGCGTCTTTCGGCAGAAGCCGCGCTAAGGAGTGCACAGTGAGCGGCACAATCGTCTTTGCGCGAAGAAGCCGCTTCTTCGCCTCCGGGAGCCGGAGAGAGCGGCACCTTCGGAAAGGTGAAGAAGGAAGCTGTACAACACTGGGATTGTGTGCGCAGCTTGCCAACTGCTAGAAAACAGTACCTTTGCACTCTCCTGACTTTTCCAATCACATGAACATTCGATTGGAAGCTGTTTTGGACAACTTTTCTTTTCTTCATGCCAAACACTTGGAAGACCTCCGTGCAACGTCTAGAACACGATGGGAGATGTTTTCTGTGCTGGCACAGTTTTTCCGAGCCAGACATAGTAGAAAAGCTTTTTGCTAAGATGTAGACGAGAAGAGACGCTAAAGACGAAGGTACGATGCTGTCCGGAGCTAAGAGCCGCTCCCGGGCGTCTTTCGGCAGAAGCCGCGCTAAGGAGTGCACAGTGAGCGGCACAATCGTCTTTGCGCGAAGAAGCCGCTTCTTCGCCTCCGGGAGCCGGAGAGAGCGGCACCTTCGGAAAGGTGAAGAAGGAAGCTGTACAACACTGGGATTGTGTGCGCAGCTTGCCAACTGCTAGAAAACAGTACCTTTGCACTCTCCTGACTTTTCCAATCACATGAACATTCGATTGGAAGCTGTTTTGGACAACTTTTCTTTTCTTCATGCCAAACACTTGGAAGACCTCCGTGCAACGTCTAGAACACGATGGGAGATGTTTTCTGTGCTGGCACAGTTTTTCCGAGCCAGACATAGTAGAAAAGCTTTTTGCTAAGATGTAGACGAGAAGAGACGCTAAAGACGAAGGTACGATGCTGTCCGGAGCTAAGAGCCGCTCCCGGGCGTCTTTCGGCAGAAGCGGCGCTAAGGAGTGCACAGTGAGCGGCACAATCGTCTTTGCGCGAAGAAGCCGCTTCTTCGCCTCCGGGAGCCGGAGAGAGCGGCACCTTCGGAAAGGTGAAGAAGGAAGCTGTACAACACTGGGATTGTGTGCGCAGCTTGCCAACTGCTAGAAAACAGTACCTTTGCACTCTCCTGACTTTTCCAATCACATGAACATTCGATTGGAAGCTGTTTTGGACACCTTTTCTTTTCTTCATGCCAAACACTTGGAAGACCTCCGTGCAACGTCTAGAACACGATGGGAGATGTTTTCTGTGCTGGCACAGTTTTTCCGAGCCAGACATAGTAGAAAAGCTTTTTGCTAAGATGTAGACGAGAAGAGACGCTAAAGACGAAGGTACGATGCTGTCCGGAGCTAAGAGCCGCTCCCGGGCGTCTTTCGGCAGAAGCCGCGCTAAGGAGTGCACAGTGAGCGGCACAATCGTCTTTGCGCGAAGAAGCCGCTTCTTCGCCTCCGGGAGCCGGAGAGAGCGGCACCTTCGGAAAGGTGAAGAAGGAAGCTGTACAACACTGGGATTGTGTGCGCAGCTTGCCAACTGCTAGAAAACAGTACCTTTGCACTCTCCTGACTTTTCCAATCACATGAACATTCGATTGGAAGCTGTTTTGGACAACTTTTCTTTTCTTCATGCCAAACACTTGGAAGACCTCCGTGCAACGTCTAGAACACGATGGGAGATGTTTTCTGTGCTGGCACAGTTTTTCCGAGCCAGACATAGTAGAAAAGCTTTTTGCTAAGATGTAGACGAGAAGAGACGCTAAAGACGAAGGTACGATGCTGTCCGGAGCTAAGAGCCGCTCCCGGGCGTCTTTCGGCAGAAGCCGCGCTAAGGAGTGCACAGTGAGCGGCACAATCGTCTTTGCGCGAAGAAGCCGCTTCTTCGCCTCCGGGAGCCGGAGAGAGCGGCACCTTCGGAAAGGTGAAGAAGGAAGCTGTACAACACTGGGATTGTGTGCGCAGCTTGCCAACTGCTAGAAAACAGTACCTTTGCACTCTCCTGACTTTTCCAATCACATGAACATTCGATTGGAAGCTGTTTTGGACAACTTTTCTTTTCTTCATGCCAAACACTTGGAAGACCTCCGTGCAACGTCTAGAACACGATGGGAGATGTTTTCTGTGCTGGCACAGTTTTTCCGAGCCAGACATAGTAGAAAAGCTTTTTGCTAAGATGTAGACGAGAAGAGACGCTAAAGACGAAGGTACGATGCTCTCCGGAGCTAAGAGCCGCTCCCGGGCGTCTTTCGGCAGAAGCGGCGCTAAGGAGTGCACAGTGAGCGGCACAATCGTCTTTGCGCGAAGAAGCCGCTTCTTCGCCTCCGGGAGCCGGAGAGAGCGGCACCTTCGGAAAGGTGAAGAAGGAAGCTGTACAACACTGGGATTGTGTGCGCAGCTTGCCAACTGCTAGAAAACAGTACCTTTGCACTCTCCTGACTTTTCCAATCACATGAACATTCGATTGGGAGCTGTTTTGGACAACTTTTCTTCATGCCAAACACTTGGAAGACCTCCGTGCAACGTCTAGAACACGATGGGAGATGTTTTCTGTGCTGGCACAGTTTTTCCGAGCCAGACATAGTAGAAAAGCTTTTTGCTAAGATGTAGACGAGAAGAGACGCTAAAGACGAAGGTACGATGCTGTCCGGAGCTAAGAGCCGCTCCCGGGCGTCTTTCGGCAGAAGCCGCGCTAAGGAGTGCACAGTGAGCGGCACAATCGTCTTTGCGCGAAGAAGCCGCTTCTTCGCCTCCGGGAGCCGGAGAGAGCGGCACCTTCGGAAAGGTGAAGAAGGAAGCTGTACAACACTGGGATTGTGTGCGCAGCTTGCCAACTGCTAGAAAACAGTACCTTTGCACTCTCCTGACTTTTCCAATCACATGAACATTCGATGGGAAGCTGTTTTGGACACCTTTTCTTTTCTTCATGCCAAACACTTGGAAGACCTCCGTGCAACGTCTAGAACACGATGGGAGATGTTTTCTGTGCTGGCACAGTTTTTCCGAGCCAGACATAGTAGAAAAGCTTTTTGCTAAGATGTAGACGAGAAGAGACGCTAAAGACGAAGGTACGATGCTGTCCGGAGCTAAGAGCCGCTCCCGGGCGTCTTTCGGCAGAAGCCGCGCTAAGGAGTGCACAGTGAGCGGCACAATCGTCTTTGCGCGAAGAAGCCGCTTCTTCGCCTCCGGGAGCCGGAGAGAGCGGCACCTTCGGAAAGGTGAAGAAGGAAGCTGTACAACACTGGGATTGTGTGCGCAGCTTGCCAACTGCTAGAAAACAGTACCTTTGCACTCTCCTGACTTTTCCAATCACATGAACATTCGATTGGAAGCTGTTTTGGACACCTTTTCTTTTCTTCATGCCAAAAACTTGGAAGACCTCCGTGCAACGTCTAGAACACGATGGGTGATGTTTTCTGTGCTGGCACAGTTTTTCCGAGCCAGACATAGTAGAAAAGCTTTTTGCTAAGATGTAGACGAGAAGAGACGCTAAAGACGAAGGTACGATGCTGTCCGGAGCTAAGAGCCGCTCCCGGGCGTCTTTCGGCAGAAGCCGCGCTAAGGAGTGCACAGTGAGCGGCACAATCGTCTTTGCGCGAAGAAGCCGCTTCTTCGCCTCCGGGAGCCGGAGAGAGCGGCACCTTCGGAAAGGTGAAGAAGGAAGCTGTACAACACTGGGATTGTGTGCGCAGCTTGCCAACTGCTAGAAAACAGTACCTTTGCACTCTCCTGACTTTTCCAATCACATGAACATTCGATTGGAAGCTGTTTTGGACAACTTTTCTTTTCTTCATGCCAAACACTTGGAAGACCTTCGTGCAACGTCTAGAACACGATGGGAGATGTTTTCTGTGCTGGCACAGTTTTTCCGAGCCAGACATAGTAGAAAAGCTTTTTGCTAAGATGTAGACGAGAAGAGACGCTAAAGACGAAGGTACGATGCTGTCCGGAGCTAAGAGCCGCTCCCGGGCGTCTTTCGGCAGAAGCCGCGCTAAGGAGTGCACAGTGAGCGGCACAATCGTCTTTGCGCGAAGAAGCCGCTTCTTCGGCTCCGGGAGCCGGAGAGAGCGGCAGCATCGGAAAGGTGAAGAAGGAAGCTGTACAACACTGGGATTGTGTGCGCAGCTTGCCAACTGCTAGAAAACAGTACCTTTGCACTCTCCTGACTTTTCCAATCACATGAACATTCGATTGGAAGCTGTTTTGGACACCTTTTCTTTTCTTCATGCCAAACACTTGGAAGACCTCCGTGCAACGTCTAGAACACGATGGGAGATGTTTTCTGTGCTGGCACAGTTTTTCCGAGCCAGACATAGTAGAAAAGCTTTTTGCTAAGATGTAGACGAGAAGAGACGCTAAAGACGAAGGTACGATGCTGTCCGGAGCTAAGAGCCGCTCCCGGGCGTCTTTCGGCAGAAGCCGCGCTAAGGAGTGCACAGTGAGCGGCACAATCGTCTTTGCGCGAAGAAGCCGCTTCTTCGCCTCCGGGAGCCGGAGAGAGCGGCACCTTCGGAAAGGTGAAGAAGGAAGCTGTACAACACTGGGATTGTGTGCGCAGCTTGCCAACTGCTAGAAAACAGTACCTTTGCACTCTCCTGACTTTTCCAATCACATGAACATTCGATTGGAAGCTGTTTTGGACAACTTTTCTTTTCTTCATGCCAAACACTTGGAAGACCTCCGTGCAACGTCTAGAACACGATGGGAGATGTTTTCTGTGCTGGCACAGTTTTTCCGAGCCAGACATAGTAGAAAAGCTTTTTGCTAAGATGTAGACGAGAAGAGACGCTAAAGACGAAGGTACGATGCTGTCCGGAGCTAAGAGCCGCTCCCGGGCGTCTTTCGGCAGAAGCCGCGCTAAGGAGTGCACAGTGAGCGGCACAATCGTCTTTGCGCGAAGAAGCCGCTTCTTCGCCTCCGGGAGCCGGAGAGAGCGGCACCTTCGGAAAGGTGAAGAAGGAAGCTGTACAACACTGGGATTGTGTGCGCAGCTTGCCAACTGCTAGAAAACAGTACCTTTGCACTCTCCTGACTTTTCCAATCACATGAACATTCGATTGGAAGCTGTTTTGGACACCTTTTCTTTTCTTCATGCCAAACACTTGGAAGATCTCCGTGCAACGTCTAGAACACGATGGGAGATGTTTTCTGTGCTGGCACAGTTTTTCCGAGCCAGACATAGTAGAAAAGCTTTTTGCTAAGATGTAGACGAGAAGAGACGCTAAAGACGAAGGTACGATGCTGTCCGGAGCTAAGAGCCGCTCCCGGGCGTCTTTCGGCAGAAGCCGCGCTAAGGAGTGCACAGTGAGCGGCACAATCGTCTTTGCGCGAAGAAGCCGCTTCTTCGCCTCCGGGAGCCGGAGAGAGCGGCACCTTCGGAAAGGTGAAGAAGGAAGCTGTACAACACTGGGATTGTGTGCGCAGCTTGCCAACTGCTAGAAAACAGTACCTTTGCACTCTCCTGACTTTTCCAATCACATGAACTTTCGATTGGAAGCTGTTTTGGACAACTTTTCTTTTCTTCATGCCAAACACTTGGAAGACCTCCGTGCAACGTCTAGAACACGATGGGAGATGTTTTCTGTGCTGGCACAGTTTTTCCGAGCCAGACATAGTGGAAAAGCTTTTTGCTAAGATGTAGACGAGAAGAGACGCTAAAGACGAAGGTACGATGCTGTCCGGAGCTAAGAGCCGCTCCCGGGCGTCTTTCGGCAGAAGCCGCGCTAAGGAGTGCACAGTGAGCGGCACAATCGTCTTTGCGCGAAGAAGCCGCTTCTTCGCCTCCGGGAGCCGGAGAGAGCGGCACCTTCGGAAAGGTGAAGAAGGAAGCTGTACAACACTGGGATTGTGTGCGCAGCTTGCCAACTGCTAGAAAACAGTACCTTTGCACTCTCCTGACTTTTCCAATCACATGAACATTCGATTGGAAGCTGTTTTGGACAACTTTTCTTTCCTTCATGCCAAAAACTTGGAAGACCTCCGTGCAACGTCTAGAACACGATGGGAGATGTTTTCTGTGCTGGCACAGTTTTTCCTCGCCAGACATAGTGGAAAAGCTTTTTGCTAAGATGTAGACGAGAAGAGACGCTAAAGACGAAGGTACGATGCTGTCCGGAGCTAAGAGCCGCTCCCGGGCGTCTTTCGGCAGAAGCCGCGCTAAGGAGTGCACAGTGAGCGGCACAATCGTCTTTGCGCGAAGAAGCCGCTTCTTCGCCTCCGGGAGCCGGAGAGAGCGGCACCTTCGGAAAGGTGAAGAAGGAAGCTGTACAACACTGGGATTGTGTGCGCAGCTTGCCAACTGCTAGAAAACAGTACCTTTGCACTCTCCTGACTTTTCCAATCACATGAACATTCGATTGGGAGCTGTTTTGGACAACTTTTCTTTTCTTCATGCCAAACACTTGGAAGACCTCCGTGCAACGTCTAGAACACGATGGGAGATGTTTTCTGTGCTGGCACAGTTTTTCCGAGCCAGACATAGTAGAAAAGCTTTTTGCTAAGATGTAGACGAGAAGAGACGCTAAAGACGAAGGTACGATGCTGTCCGGAGCTAAGAGCCGCTCCCGGGCGTCTTTCGGCAGAAGCCGCGCTAAGGAGTGCACAGTGAGCGGCACAAAACCCGCTTCTTCGCCTCCGGGAGCCGGAGAGAGCGGCACCTTCGGAAAGGTGAAGAAGGAAGCTGTACAACACTGGGATTGTGTGCGCAGCTTGCCAACTGCTAGAAAACAGTACCTTTGCACTCTCCTGACTTTTCCAATCACATGAACATTCGATTGGGAGCTGTTTTGGACAACTTTTCTTTTCTTCATGCCAAACACTTGGAAGACCTCCGTGCAACGTCTAGAACACGATGGGAGATGTTTTCTGTGCTGGCACAGTTTTTCCGAGCCAGACATAGTAGAAAAGCTTTTTGCTAAGATGTAGACGAGAAGAGACGCTAAAGACGAAGGTACGATGCTGTCCGGAGCTAAGAGCCGCTCCCGGGCGTCTTTCGGCAGAAGCCGCGCTAAGGAGTGCACAGTGAGCGGCACAATCGTCTTTGCGCGAAGAAGCCGCTTCTTCGCCTCCGGGAGCCGGAGAGAGCGGCACCTTCGGAAAGGTGAAGAAGGAAGCTGTACAACACTGGGATTGTGTGCGCAGCTTGCCAACTGCTAGAAAACAGTACCTTTGCACTCTCCTGACTTTTCCAATCACATGAACATTCGATGGGAAGCTGTTTTGGACACCTTTTCTTTTCTTCATGCCAAACACTTGGAAGACCTCCGTGCAACGTCTAGAACACGATGGGAGATGTTTTCTGTGCTGGCACAGTTTTTCCGAGCCAGACATAGTAGAAAAGCTTTTTGCTAAGATGTAGACGAGAAGAGACGCTAAAGACGAAGGTACGATGCTGTCCGGAGCTAAGAGCCGCTCCCGGGCGTCTTTCGGCAGAAGCCGCGCTAAGGAGTGCACAGTGAGCGGCACAATCGTCTTTGCGCGAAGAAGCCGCTTCTTCGCCTCCGGGAGCCGGAGAGAGCGGCACCTTCGGAAAGGTGAAGAAGGAAGCTGTACAACACTGGGATTGTGTGCGCAGCTTGCCAACTGCTAGAAAACAGTACCTTTGCACTCTCCTGACTTTTCCAATCACATGAACATTCGATTGGAAGCTGTTTTGGACAACTTTTCTTTTCTTCATGCCAAACACTTGGAAGACCTCCGTGCAACGTCTAGAACACGATGGGAGATGTTTTCTGTGCTGGCACAGTTTTTCCGAGCCAGACATAGTAGAAAAGCTTTTTGCTAAGATGTAGACGAGAAGAGACGCTAAAGACGAAGGTACGATGCTGTCCGGAGCTAAGAGCCGCTCCCGGGCGTCTTTCGGCAGAAGCCGCGCTAAGGAGTGCACAGTGAGCGGCACAATCGTCTTTGCGCGAAGAAGCCGCTTCTTCGCCTCCGGGAGCCGGAGAGAGCGGCACCTTCGGAAAGGTGAAGAAGGAAGCTGTACAACACTGGGATTGTGTGCGCAGCTTGCCAACTGCTAGAAAACAGTACCTTTGCACTCTCCTGACTTTTCCAATCACATGAACATTCGATTGGAAGCTGTTTTGGACAACTTTTCTTTTCTTCATGCCAAACACTTGGAAGACCTCCGTGCAACGTCTAGAACACGATGGGAGATGTTTTCTGTGCTGGCACAGTTTTTCCGAGCCAGACATAGTAGAAAAGCTTTTTGCTAAGATGTAGACGAGAAGAGACGCTAAAGACGAAGGTACGATGCTCTCCGGAGCTAAGAGCCGCTCCCGGGCGTCTTTCGGCAGAAGCGGCGCTAAGGAGTGCACAGTGAGCGGCACAATCGTCTTTGCGCGAAGAAGCCGCTTCTTCGCCTCCGGGAGCCGGAGAGAGCGGCACCTTCGGAAAGGTGAAGAAGGAAGCTGTACAACACTGGGATTGTGTGCGCAGCTTGCCAACTGCTAGAAAACAGTACCTTTGCACTCTCCTGACTTTTCCAATCACATGAACATTCGATTGGGAGCTGTTTTGGACAACTTTTCTTCATGCCAAACACTTGGAAGACCTCCGTGCAACGTCTAGAACACGATGGGAGATGTTTTCTGTGCTGGCACAGTTTTTCCGAGCCAGACATAGTAGAAAAGCTTTTTGCTAAGATGTAGACGAGAAGAGACGCTAAAGACGAAGGTACGATGCTGTCCGGAGCTAAGAGCCGCTCCCGGGCGTCTTTCGGCAGAAGCCGCGCTAAGGAGTGCACAGTGAGCGGCACAATCGTCTTTGCGCGAAGAAGCCGCTTCTTCGCCTCCGGGAGCCGGAGAGAGCGGCACCTTCGGAAAGGTGAAGAAGGAAGCTGTACAACACTGGGATTGTGTGCGCAGCTTGCCAACTGCTAGAAAACAGTACCTTTGCACTCTCCTGACTTTTCCAATCACATGAACATTCGATTGGAAGCTGTTTTGGACACCTTTTCTTTTCTTCATGCCAAACACTTGGAAGACCTCCGTGCAACGTCTAGAACACGATGGGAGATGTTTTCTGTGCTGGCACAGTTTTTCCGAGCCAGACATAGTAGAAAAGCTTTTTGC
Source organism: Ammospiza maritima maritima (assembly GCA_036010785.1). Taxonomy (NCBI): domain Eukaryota; kingdom Metazoa; phylum Chordata; class Aves; order Passeriformes; family Passerellidae; genus Ammospiza; species Ammospiza maritima. The sequence goes on from JAYKTQ010000403.1 coordinate 117,747, forward strand.
TAAGATGTAGACGAGAAGAGACGCTAAAGACGAAGGTACGATGCTGTCCGGAGCTAAGAGCCGCTCCCGGGCGTCTTTCGGCAGAAGCCGCGCTAAGGAGTGCACAGTGAGCGGCACAATCGTCTTTGCGCGAAGAAGCCGCTTCTTCGCCTCCGGGAGCCGGAGAGAGCGGCACCTTCGGAAAGGTGAAGAAGGAAGCTGTACAACACTGGGATTGTGTGCGCAGCTTGCCAACTGCTAGAAAACAGTACCTTTGCACTCTCCTGACTTTTCCAATCACATGAACATTCGATTGGAAGCTGTTTTGGACACCTTTTCTTTTCTTCATGCCAAAAACTTGGAAGACCTCCGTGCAACGTCTAGAACACGATGGGTGATGTTTTCTGTGCTGGCACAGTTTTTCCGAGCCAGACATAGTAGAAAAGCTTTTTGCTAAGATGTAGACGAGAAGAGACGCTAAAGACGAAGGTACGATGCTGTCCGGAGCTAAGAGCCGCTCCCGGGCGTCTTTCGGCAGAAGCCGCGCTAAGGAGTGCACAGTGAGCGGCACAATCGTCTTTGCGCGAAGAAGCCGCTTCTTCGCCTCCGGGAGCCGGAGAGAGCGGCACCTTCGGAAAGGTGAAGAAGGAAGCTGTACAACACTGGGATTGTGTGCGCAGCTTGCCAACTGCTAGAAAACAGTACCTTTGCACTCTCCTGACTTTTCCAATCACATGAACATTCGATTGGAAGCTGTTTTGGACACTTTTCTTTTCTTCATGCCAAACACTTGGAAGACCTTCGTGCAACGTCTAGAACACGATGGGAGATGTTTTCTGTGCTGGCACAGTTTTTCCGAGCCAGACATAGTAGAAAAGCTTTTTGCTAAGATGTAGACGAGAAGAGACGCTAAAGACGAAGGTACGATGCTGTCCGGAGCTAAGAGCCGCTCCCGGGCGTCTTTCGGCAGAAGCCGCGCTAAGGAGTGCACAGTGAGCGGCACAATCGTCTTTGCGCGAAGAAGCCGCTTCTTCGCCTCCGGGAGCCGGAGAGAGCGGCACCTTCGGAAAGGTGAAGAAGGAAGCTGTACAACACTGGGATTGTGTGCGCAGCTTGCCAACTGCTAGAAAACAGTACCTTTGCACTCTCCTGACTTTTCCAATCACATGAACATTCGATTGGAAGCTGTTTTGGACACCTTTTCTTTTCTTCATGCCAAACACTTGGAAGACCTCCGTGCAACGTCTAGAACACGATGGGAGATGTTTTCTGTGCTGGCACAGTTTTTCCGAGCCAGACATAGTAGAAAAGCTTTTTGCTAAGATGTAGACGAGAAGAGACGCTAAAGACGAAGGTACGATGCTGTCCGGAGCTAAGAGCCGCTCCCGGGCGTCTTTCGGCAGAAGCCGCGCTAAGGAGTGCACAGTGAGCGGCACAATCGTCTTTGCGCGAAGAAGCCGCTTCTTCGCCTCCGGGAGCCGGAGAGAGCGGCACCTTCGGAAAGGTGAAGAAGGAAGCTGTACAACACTGGGATTGTGTGCGCAGCTTGCCAACTGCTAGAAAACAGTACCTTTGCACTCTCCTGACTTTTCCAATCACATGAACATTCGATTGGAAGCTGTTTTGGACAACTTTTCTTTTCTTCATGCCAAACACTTGGAAGACCTCCGTGCAACGTCTAGAACACGATGGGAGATGTTTTCTGTGCTGGCACAGTTTTTCCGAGCCAGACATAGTAGAAAAGCTTTTGCTAAGATGTAGACGAGAAGAGACGCTAAAGACGAAGGTACGATGCTGTCCGGAGCTAAGAGCCGCTCCCGGCGTCTTTCGGCAGAAGCCGCGCTAAGGAGTGCACAGTGAGCGGCACAATCGTCTTTGCGCGAAGAAGCCGCTTCTTCGCCTCCGGGAGCCGGAGAGAGCGGCACCTTCGGAAAGGTGAAGAAGGAAGCTGTACAACACTGGGATTGTGTGCGCAGCTTGCCAACTGCTAGAAAACAGTACCTTTGCACTCTCCTGACTTTTCCAATCACATGAACATTCGATTGGAAGCTGTTTTGGACACCTTTTCTTTTCTTCATGCCAAACACTTGGAAGATCTCCGTGCAACGTCTAGAACACGATGGGAGATGTTTTCTGTGCTGGCACAGTTTTTCCGAGCCAGACATAGTAGAAAAGCTTTTTGCTAAGATGTAGACGAGAAGAGACGCTAAAGACGAAGGTACGATGCTGTCCGGAGCTAAGAGCCGCTCCCGGGCGTCTTCGGCAGAAGCCGCGCTAAGGAGTGCACAGTGAGCGGCACAATCGTCTTTGCGCGAAGAAGCCGCTTCTTCGCCTCCGGGAGCCGGAGAGAGCGGCACCTTCGGAAAGGTGAAGAAGGAAGCTGTACAACACTGGGATTGTGTGCGCAGCTTGCCAACTGCTAGAAAACAGTACCTTTGCACTCTCCTGACTTTTCCAATCACATGAACTTTCGATTGGAAGCTGTTTTGGACAACTTTTCTTTTCTTCATGCCAAACACTTGGAAGACCTTCGTGCAACGTCTAGAACACGATGGGAGATGTTTTCTGTGCTGGCACAGTTTTTCCGAGCCAGACATAGTGGAAAAGCTTTTTGCTAAGATGTAGACGAGAAGAGACGCTAAAGACGAAGGTACGATGCTGTCCGGAGCTAAGAGCCGCTCCCGGGCGTCTTTCGGCAGAAGCCGCGCTAAGGAGTGCACAGTGAGCGGCACAATCGTCTTTGCGCGAAGAAGCCGCTTCTTCGCCTCCGGGAGCCGGAGAGAGCGGCACCTTCGGAAAGGTGAAGAAGGAAGCTGTACAACACTGGGATTGTGTGCGCAGCTTGCCAACTGCTAGAAAACAGTACCTTTGCACTCTCCTGACTTTTCCAATCACATGAACATTCGATTGGAAGCTGTTTTGGACAACTTTTCTTTCCTTCATGCCAAAACTTGGAAGACCTCCGTGCAACGTCTAGAACACGATGGGAGATGTTTTCTGTGCTGGCACAGTTTTTCCTCGCCAGACATAGTGGAAAAGCTTTTTGCTAAGATGTAGACGAGAAGAGACGCTAAAGACGAAGGTACGATGCTGTCCGGAGCTAAGAGCCGCTCCCGGGCGTCTTTCGCAGAAGCCGCGCTAAGGAGTGCACAGTGAGCGGCACAATCGTCTTTGCGCGAAGAAGCCGCTTCTTCGCCTCCGGGAGCCGGAGAGAGCGGCACCTTCGGAAAGGTGAAGAAGGAAGCTGTACAACACTGGGATGTGTGCGCAGCTTGCCAACTGCTAGAAAACAGTACCTTTGCACTCTCCTGACTTTTCCAATCACATGAAACATTCGATTGGAGCTGTTTTGGACAACTTTTCTTTCTTCATGCCAAACACTTGGAAGACCTCCGTGCAACGTCTAGAACACGATGGGAGATGTTTTCTGTGCTGGCACAGTTTTTCCGAGCCAGACATAGTAGAAAAGCTTTTTGCTAAGATGTAGACGAGAAGAGACGCTAAAGACGAAGGTACGATGCTGTCCGGAGCTAAGAGCCGCTCCCGGGCGTCTTTCGGCAGAAGCCGCGCTAAGGAGTGCACAGTGAGCGGCACAAAATCCCGCTTCTTCGCCTCCGGGAGCCGGAGAGAGCGGCACCTTCGGAAAGGTGAAGAAGGAAGCTGTACAACACTGGGATTGTCGTGCGCAGCTTGCCAACTGCTAGAAACAGTACCTTTGCACTCTCCTGACTTTTCAATCACATGAACATTCGATTGGGAGCTGTTTTGGACAACTTTTCTTTTCTTCATGCCAAACACTTGGAAGACCTCCGTGCAACGTCTAGAACACGATGGGAGATGTTTTCTGTGCTGGCACAGTTTTTCCGAGCCAGACATAGTAGAAAAGCTTTTGCTAAGATGTAGACGAGAAGAGACGCTAAAGACGAAGGTACGATGCTGTCCGGAGCTAAGAGCCGCTCCCGGGCGTCTTTCGCAGAAGCCGCGCTAAGGAGTGCACAGTGAGCGGCACAATCGTCTTTGCGCGAAGAAGCCGCTTCTTCGCCTCCGGGAGCCGGAGAGAGCGGCACCTTCGGAAAGGTGAAGAAGGAAGCTGTACAACACTGGGATTGTGTGCGCAGCTTGCCAACTGCTAGAAAACAGTACCTTTGCACTCTCCTGACTTTTCCAATCACATGAACATTCGATGA
>JAYKTQ010000089.1:0-25000 GCA_036010785.1 Ammospiza maritima maritima
TTTCCTTCCGACACTTCCTTCCGACACTTCCTACCTTCCGATACTTCCTTCCGACACTTCCTTCCGACACTTCCTTCCTTCCGACACTTCCTTCCATCCTTCCGACACTTCCTTCCTTCCTTCCTTCCTTCCTCCCTTCCTTCCTTCCTTCCTTCCTTCCTTCCTTCCTTCCTTCCTTCCTTCCTTCTTCCTTCCTTCCTTCCTTCCTTCCTTCCTTCCTCCGACACTTCCTTCCTCCGACACTTCCTTCCGACACTTCCTTCCTTCCGAGACTTCCTTCCTTCCGACACTTCCTTCCTTCCTTCCGACACTTCCTTCCTTCCTTCCTTCCGACACTTCCTTTCCGACACTTCCTTCCGACACTTCCTTCCGACACTTCCTTCCAACACTTCCTTCCTTCCTTCCTTCCTTCTTTCCTTCCCTTCCTTCCTTCCTTCCTTCCTTCCTTCCTTCCTTCCTTCCTTCCTTCCTTCCTTCCTTCCTTCCTTCCTTCCTTCCTTCCTTCCTTCCTTCCTTCCTTCCTTCCTTCCTTCCTTCTAACACTTCTTTTCCGACACTTCCTTCCGACACTTCCTTCCGACACTTCCTTCCCGACACGTCCTTCCGACACTTCCTTCCTTCCTTCCTTCCTTCCGACCCTTCCTTCCTTCCTTCCTTCCTTCCTTCCTCTTCCTTCCTTCCTTCCGACATTTCCGACACTTCCGACACTTCCGACACTTCCTTCCTTCCTTCCGACACTTCCTTCCGACACTTCCTTCCGACACTTCCTTCCGACACTTCCTTCCGACACGTCCTTCCTTCCTTCCTTCCTTCCTCTCCTTCCTTCCTTCCTTCCGACACTTCCTTCCTTCCGACACTTCCTTCCTTCCGACACTTCCTTCCTTCCTTCCTTCGACACTTCCTTCCTTCCTTCCGACACTTCCTTCCTTCAAACACTTCCTTCCGACACTTCTTCCTTCCTTCTTTCCTTCCTTCCTTCCTTCTTTCCTTCCTTCCTTCCTTCCTTCCTTCCTTCCTTCCTTCCTTCCTTCCTTCCTTCCTTCCGACACTTTCCTTCCTTCCTTCCTTCCGACACTTCCTTCCGACACTTCCTTCCGACACTTCCTTCCGACACTTCCTTCCGACACTTCCTTCCGACACTTCCTTCCGACAATTCCTTCCCACACTTCCTTCCTTCCTTCCTTCCTTCCTTCCTTCCTTCCTTCCTTCCTTCCTTCCTTCCTTCCTTCCTTCCTTCCTTCCGACACTTCCTTCCAACACTTCCTTCCGACACGTCCTTCCGACACTTCCTTCCGACACTTCCTTCCTTCCGACACTTCCTTCTGTCCTTCCTTCCGACACTTCCTTCCTTCCTTCCGACACTTCCTTCCTTCAAACACTTCCTTCCGACACTTCCTGTTCCTCTTCCTTTCCTTCTTCTTCCTTCCTTCCTTCCTTCCTTCCTTCCTTCCTTCCTTCCTTCCTTCCTTCCTTCCTTCCTTCCTTCCTTCCTTCCCTTCCTTCCTTCCTTCCTTCCTTCCTTCCTCCTTCCCCTTCCGACACTTCCTTCCGACACTTCCTTCCGACACTTCCTTCCGACACTTCCTTCCGACACTTCCTTCCGACACTTCCTTCCGACACTTCCTTTCGACACTTCCTTCATTCCGACACTTCCTTCCGACACTTCCTTCCTTCCGACACTTCCTTCCGACACTTCCTTCCGACACTTCCTTCCGACACTTACCTACCTTCCGATACTTCCTTCCGACACTTCCTTCCGACACTTCCTTCCTTCCGACACTTCCTTCCTTCCTTCCTTCCTTCCTTCCTTCCTTCCTTCCTTCCTTCCTTCCTTCCTTCCTTCCTTCCTTCCTTCCTTCCTTCCTTCCTTCCTTCCTTCCTTCCTTCCTTCCTTCCTTCCTTCCTCCGACACTTCCTTCCGACACTTCCTTCCTTCCGAGACTTCCTTCCTTTCGACACTTCCTTCCTTCCTTCCGACACTTCCTTCCTTCCTTCCTTCCGACACTTCCTTCCGACACTTCCTTCCGACACTTCCTTCCGACACTTCCTTCCAACACTTCCTTCCTTCCTTCCTTCCGACACTTCCTTCCTTCCTTCCTTCCTTCCTTCCTTCCTTCCTTCCTTCCTTCCTTCCTTCTCCTTCCTTCTGACACTTCCTTCCGACACTTCCTTCCGACACTTCCTTCCGACACTTCCTTCCGACACTTCCTTCCGACACTTCCTTCCTTCAAACACTTCCTTCCGACACTTCCTTCCTTCTTTCCTTCCTTCCTTCCTTCCTTCCTTCCTTCCTTCCTTCTTCCTCTCCTTCCTTCCTTTCCTTCCTTCCTTCCTTCCTTCCTTCCTTCCTTCCTTCCTTCCTTCCTTCCTTCCTTCCGACACTTCCTTCCTTCCTTCCTTCCGACACTTCCTTCCGACACTTCCTTCCGACACGTCCTTCCGACACTTCCTTCCGACACTTCCTTCCTTCCGACACTTCCTTCCGTCCTTCCTTCCGACACTTCCTTTCTTCCTTCCGACACTTCCTTCCTTCAAACACTTCCTTCCGACACTTCCTTCCTTCTTTCCTTCCTTCCTTCCTTCCTTCCTTCCTTCCTTCTTCCTTCCTTCCTTCCTTCCTCCTTCCTTCCTTCCTTCCTTCCTTCCTTCCTTCTTCCTTCCCTCATTCCCACTTCCTTCCCCTTCCTTCCCACTCCTTCCGACACTTCCTTCCGACACTTCCTTCCGACACTTCCTTCCGACACTTCCTTCGACACTTCCTTCTTCCGACACTTCCTTCCGACACTTCCTTCGACCTTCACGGACTTCACTTCCTTATCGACACTTCCTTCACGACACTTCCTTCCTTCCGACACTTCCTTCCCGACACTTCCTTCCGACACTTCCTTCCGACACTTCCTACCTTCCGATACTTCCTTCCGACACTTCTTCCGACACTTCCTTCCTTCCGACACTTCCTTCCTTCCTTCCTTCCTTCCTTCCTTCCTTCCTTCCTTCCTTCCTTCCTTCCTTCCTTCCTTCCTTCCTTCCTTCCTTCCTTCCTTCCTTCCTTCCTTCCTTCCTTCCTCCGACACTTCCTTCCGACACTTCCTTCCTTCCGAGACTTCCTTCCTTCCGACACTTCACTTCCTTCCTTCCGACACTTCCTTCATTCCTTCCTTCCGACACTTCCTTCCGACACTTCCTCCGACACTTCCTTCCGACACTTCCTTCCGACACGTCCTTCCGACACTTCCTTCCTTCCTTCCTTCCTTCCTTCCTTCCTTCCTTCCTTCCTTCCTTCCTTCCTTCCTTCTCTTCCTTCCTTCCTTCCTTCCCTTCCTTCTGACACTTCCTTCCGACACTTCCTTCCGACACTTCCTTCCGACACTTCCTTCCGACACGTCCTTCCGACACTTCCTTCCTTCCTTCCTTCCGACACTTCCTTCCTTCCTTCCTTCCTTCCTTCCTTCCTTCCTTCCTTCCTTCCTTCCTTCCTTCCTTCACGACATTTCCGACACTTCCGACACTTCCTTCCTTCCTTCCGACACTTCCTTCCGACACTTCCTTCCGACACTTCCTTCCGACACTTCCTTCCGACACGTCCTTCCGACACTTCCTTCCTTCCCTTCCTTCCTTCCTTCCTTCCTTCCTTCCTTCCTTCCTTCCTTCCTTCCTTCCTTCCTTCCTTCCTTCCCTTCTGACACTTCCTTCCGACACTTCCTTCCGACACTTCCTTCCGACACTTCCTTCCGACACTTCCTTCCTACACTTCCTTCCGACACGTCCTTCCGACACTTCTTCCTTCCTTCCTTCCTTCCTTCCTTCCTTCCTTCCTTCCGACATTTCCGACACTTCCGACACTTCCTTCCTTCCTTCCGACACTTCCTTCCGACACTTCCTTCCGACACTTCCTTCCGACACTTCCTTCCGACACTTCCTTCCGACACCTCCTTCCTTCCTTCCTTCCTTCCTTCCTTCCCTTCCTTCCTTCCTTCCTTCCTTCCTTCCTTCCTTCCTTCCGACACTTCCTTCCTTCCGACACTTCCTTCCTTCCGACACTTCCTTCCTTCCGACACTTCCTTCCTTCCTTCCTTCCGACACTTCCTTCCTTCCTTCCGACACTTCCTTCCTTCAAACACTTCCTTCCGACACTTCCTTCCTTCCTTCTTTCCTTCCTTCCTTCCTTCTTTCCTTCCTTCCTTCGCTTCCTTCCTTCCTTCCTTCCTTCCTTCCTTCCTTCCTTCCCTTCCTTCCTTCCTTCCTTCCTTCCTTCCGACACTTCTTCCGACACTTCCTTCCGACACTTCCTTCCGACACTTCCTTCCGACACTTCCTTCCGACAATTCCTTCCCACACTTCCTTCCGACACTTCCTTCCGACACTTCCTTCCGACACTTCCTTCCTTCCTTCCTTCCTTCCTTCCTTCCTTCCTTCCTTCCTTCCTTCCTTCCTTCCTTCCTTCCTTCCTTCCTTCCTTCCCTTCCTCCTCCTTCCTTCCTTCTTCCTTCCTTCCTTCCGACACTTCCTTCCGACACTTCCTTCCGACACGTCCCTTCCGACACTTCCTTCCGACACTTCCTTCCTTCCGACACTTCCTTCCGTCCTTCCTTCCGACACTTCCTTCCTTCCTTCCGACACTTCCTTCCTTCAAAACACTTCCTTCCGACACTTCCTTCCTTCCTTCTTTCCTTCCTTCCTTCCTTCCTTCCTTCCTTCCTTCCTTCCTTCCTTCCTTCCTTCCCTTCCTTCCTTCCTTCCTTCCTTCCTTCCTTCCTTCCGACACTTCCTTCCGACACTTCCTTCCTTCCCTCCTTCCGACACTTCCTTCCGACACTTCCTTCCGACACTTCCTTCCGACACTTCCTTCCGACACTTCCTTCCGACACTTCCTTTCGACACTTCCTTCATTCCGACACTTCCTTCCGACACTTCCTTCCTTCCGACACTTCCTTCCGACACTTCCTTCCGACACTTCCTTCCGACACTTCCTACCTTCCGATACTTCCTTCCGACACTTCCTTCCGACACCTTCCTTCCTTCCGACACTTCCTTCCTTCCTTCCGACACTTCCTTCTGACACTTCCTTCCAACACTTCCTTCCGACACTTCCTTCCGACACTTCCTTCTGACACTTCCTTCCAACACTTCCTTCGACACTTCCCTTCCTTCCGACACTTCCTTCCTTCCGACACTTCCTTCCTTCCTTCCGACACTTCCTTCCTTCCTTCCGACACTTCCTTCCTTCCTTCCTTCCTTCCTTCCTTCCTTCCTTCCTTCCTTCCTTCCTTCCTTCCTTCCTTCCTTCCTTCCTTCCTTCCTTCCTTCCGACACTTCCTTCCTTCCTTCCGACACTTCCTTCCTTCCGACACTTCCTTCCTTCCGACACTTCCTTCCTTCCTTCCTTCCTGCCTTCCTGCCTTCCTGCCTTCCTGCCTTCCTGCCTTCCTGCCTTCCTGCCTTCCGACTCTTCCTTCCGACACTTCCTTCCGACACTTCTTTCCGACACTACCTTCCGACACTTCCTTCCGACACTTCCTTCCGACACTTCCTTCCTTCCGATATTTCCTTCCTTCCGACACTTCCTTCCTTCCTTCCGACACTTCCTCCCTTCCATCATTCCCGACACTTCCTTCCTTCCTTCCTTCCGACACTTCCTTCCTTCCTTCCGACACTTCCTTCCTTCCTTCCTTCCTTCCTTCCTTCCTTCCTTCCTTCCTTCCTTCCTTCCTTCCTTCCTTCCTTCCTTCCGACACTTCCTTCCTTCCGACACTTCCTTCCTTCCTTCCGACACTTCCTTCCTTCCTTCCTTCCTTCCTTCCTTCCTTCCTTCCTTCCTTCCTTCCTGCCTTCCTGCCTTCCTAACTTCCTGCCTTCCGACTCTTCCTTCCGACACTTCCTTCCGACACTTCTTTCCGACACTACCTTCCGACACTTCCTTCCGACACTTCCTTCCCGACACTTCCTTCCTTCCGATATTTCCTTCCTTCCGACACTTCCTTCCTTCCTTCCGACATTTCCTCCCTTCCATCATTCCGACACTTCCTTCCTTCCTTCCTTCCTTCCTTCCTTCCTTCCTTCCTTCCTTCCTTCCTTCCTTCCTTCCTTCCTTCTCTTCCTTCCGACACTTCCTTCCTTCCTTCCGACACTTCCTTCCTTCCTTCCGACACTTCCTTCCGACACTTCCTTCCGACACTTCCTTCCGACACTTCCTTCCGACACTTCCTTCCGACAGTTCCTTCCTTCCTTCCGACACTTCCTTCCGACACTTCCTTCCGACACGTCCTTCCGACACGTCCTTCCGACACTTCCTTCCTTCCTTCCTTCCGACACTTCCTTCCTTCCTTCCTTCCTTCCTTCCTTCCTTCCTTCCTTCCTTCCTTCCTTCCTTCCTTCCTTCCTTCCTTCCTTCCTTCCTTCCATTCCTTCCTTCCTTCCTCCTTCCCTTCCTTCCTTCTTCCTTCCTTCCTTCCTTCCTTCCTTCCTTCCTTCCTTCCTTCCTTCCTTCCTTCTTCCTTCCTTCCTTCCTTCCTCTCCGACACTTCCTTCCTTCCTTCCGACACTTCCTTCCTTCCGACACTTCCTTCCTTCCGACACCTTCCTTCCTCTCCTTCCTTCCTGCCTTCCCTGCCTTCCTGCCTTCCTGCCTTCCTGCCTTCCTTCCTTCTGACACTTCCTTCCGACACTTCCTTCCGACACTTCCTTCGACACTTCCTTCCGACAACTTCCTTCCGACACTTCCTTCCTTCAAACACTTCCTTCCGACACTTCCTTCCTTCTTTCCTTCCTTCTTCCTTCCTTCCTTCCTTCCTTCCTTCCTTCCTTCCTTCCTTCCTTCCTTCCTTCCTTCCTTCCTTCCTTCCTTCCTTCCTTCCTTCCTTCCGTCTCGACACTTCCTTCCTTCCTTCCTTCCGACACTTCCTTCCGACACTTCCTTCCGACACGTCCTTCCGACACTTCCTTCCGACACTTCCTTCCTTCCGACACTTCCTTCCGTCCTTCCTTCCGACACTTCCTTCCTTCCTTCCGACACTTCCTTCCTTCAAACACTTCCTTCCGACACTTCCTTCCTTCTTCCTTCCTTCCTTCCTTCCTTCCTTCTTCCTTCCTTCCTTCCTTCCTTCCTTCCTTCCTTCCTTCCTTCTTCCTTCCTTCCTTCCTTCCTTCCTTCCTTCCTTCCTTCCTTCCTTCCTTCCTTCCTTCTTCCCTCCTTCCGACACTTCCTTCCGACACTTCCTTCCGACACTTCCTTCCGACACTTCCTTCCGACACTTCCTTCCGACACTTCCTTCGACACTTCCTTCCGACACTTCCTTTCGACACTTCCTTCATTCCGACACTTCCTTCCGACACTTCCTTCCTTCCGACACTTCCTTCCGACACTTCCTTCCGACACTTCCTTCCGACACTTCCTACCTTCCGATACTTCCTTCCGACACTTCTTTCCGACACTTCCTTCCTTCCGACACTTCCTTCCTTCCTTCCTTCCTTCCTTCCTTCCTTCCTTCCCTTCCTTCCTTCCTTCCTTCCTTCCTTCCTTCCTTCCTTCCTTCCTTCCTTCCTTCCTTCCTTCCTCCTTCCTTCCTTCCTTCCTTCCTCCGACACTTCCTTCCGACACTTCCTTCCTTCCGAGACTTCCTTCCTTCCGACACTTCCTTCCTTCCTTCCGACACTTCCTTCCTTCCTTCCTTCCGACACTTCCTTCCGACACTTCCTTCCGACACTTCCTTCCGACACTTCCTTCCGACACGTCCTTCCGACACTTCCTTCCTTCCTTCCTTCCTTCCTTCCTTCCTTCTTCCTTCCTTCCTTCCTTCCTTCCTTCCTTCCTTCCTTCCTTCCTTCCTTCCTTCTGACACTTCCTTCCGACACTTCCTTCCGACACTTCCTTCCGACACTTCCTTCCGACACGTCCTTCCGACACTTCCTTCCTTCCTTCCTTCCGACACTTCCTTCCTTCCTTCCTTCCTTCCTTCCTTCCTCTTCCTTCCTTCCTTCCTTCCTTCCTTCCTTCCGACATTTCCGACACTATCCGACACTTCCTTCCTTCCTTCCGACACTTCCTTCCGACACTTCCTTCCGACACTTCCTTCCGACACTTCCTTCCGACACGTCCTTCCGACACTTCCTTCCTTCCCTTCCTTCCTTCCTTCCTTCCTTCCTTCCTTCCTTCCTTCCTTCCTTCCTTCCTTCCTTCCTTCCTTCCTTCCTTCCTTCCTTCCTTCCTTCTGACACTTCCTTCCGACACTTCCTTCCGACACTTCCTTCCGACACTTCCTTCCGACACTTCCTTCCTACACTTCCTTCCGACACGTCCTCTCCGACACTTCCTTCCTTCCTTCCTTCCTTCCTTCCTTCCTTCCTTCCTTCCTTCCGACATTTCCGACACTTCCGACACTTCCTTCCTTCCTTCCGACACTTCCTTCCGACACTTCCTTCCGACACTTCCCTTCCGACACTTCCTTCCGACACTTCCTTCCGACACCTCCTTCCTTCCTTCCTTCCTTCCTTCCTCCTTCCTTCCTTCCTTCCTTCCTTCCTTCCTTCCTTCCTTCCTTCCTTCCGACACTTCCTTCCTTCCGACACTTCCTTCCTTCCGACACTTCCTTCCTTCCGACACTTCCTTCCTTCCTTCCTTCCGACACTTCCTCCTCTTCCTTCCGACACTTCCTTCCTTCAAACACTTCCTTCCGACACTTCCTTCCTTCCTTCTTTCCTTCCTTCCTTCCTTCTTTCCTTCCTTCCTTCCTTCCTTCCTTCCTTCCTTCCTTCCTTCCTTCCTTCCTTCCTTCCTTCCGACACTTCCTTCCGACACTTCCTTCCGACACTTCCTTCCGACACTTCCTTCCGACACTTCCTTCCGACAATTCCTTCCCACACTTCCTTCCGACACTTCCTTCCGACACTTCCTTCCGACACTTCCTTCCTTCCTTCCTTCCTTCCTTCCTTCCTTCCTTCCTTCCTTCCTTCCTTCCTTCCTTCCTTCCTTCCTTCCTTCCTTCCTTCCTTCCTTCCTTCCTTCCTTCCCTCCTTCCTTCCTTCCTTCCTTCCTTCCTTCCTTCCGACACTTCCTTCCGACACTTCCTTCGACACGTCCTTCCGACACTTCCTTCCGACACTTCCTTCCTTCGACACTTCCTTCCGTCCTTCCTTCCGACACTTCCTTCCTTCCTTCCGACACTTCCCTTCCTTCAAACACTTCCTTCCGACACTTCCTTCCTTCCTTCTTTCCTTCCTTCCTTCCTTCCTTCCTTCCTTCCTTCCTTCCTTCCTTCCTTCCTTCCTTCCTTCCTTCCGACACTTCCTTCCGACACTTCCTTCCTTCCCTCCTTCCGACACTTCCTTCCGACACTTCCTTCCGACACTTCCTTCCGACACTTCCTTCCGACACTTCCTTCCGACACTTCCTTTCGACACTTCCTTCATTCCGACACTTCCTTCCGACACTTCCTTCCTTCCGACACTTCCTTCCGACACTTCCTTCCGACACTTCCTTCCGACACTTCCTCAACTCCTACTCCGATACTTCCTTCCGACACTTCCTTCCGACACTTCCTTCCTTCCGACACTTCCTTCCTTCCTTCCGACACTTCCTTCTGACACTTCCTTCCAACACTTCCTTCCGACACTTCCTTCGACACTTCCTTCTGACACTTCCTTCCAACACTTCCTTCCGACACTTCCTTCCTTCCGACACTTCCTTCCTTCCGACACTTCCTTCCTTCCTTCCGACACTTCCTTCCTTCCTTCCGACACTTCCTTCCTTCCTTCCTTCCTTCCTTCCTTCCTTCCTTCCTTCCTTCCTTCCTTCCGACACTTCCTTCCTTCCTTCCGACACTTCCTTCCTTCCGACACTTCCTTCCTTCCGACACTTCCTTCCTTCCTTCCTTCCTGCCTTCCTGCCTTCCTGCCTTCCTGCCTTCCTGCCTTCCTGCCTTCCTGCCTTCCGACTCTTCCTTCCGACACTTCCTTCCGACACTTCTCTTCCGACACTACCTTCCGACACTTCCTTCCGACACTTCCTTCCGACACTTCCTTCCTTCCGATATTTTCCTTCCTTCCGACACTTCCTTCTTCCTTCCGACACTTCCTCCCTTCCATCATTCCGACACTTCCTTCCTTCCTTCCTTCCGACACTTCCTTCCTTCCTTCCGACACTTCCTTCCTTCCTTCTCTTCCTTCCTTCCTTCCTTCCTTCCTTCCTTCCTTCCTTCCTTCCTTCCTTCCTTCCTTCCTTCCTTCCTTCCTTCCGACACTTCCTTCCTTCCGACACTTCCTTCCTTCCTTCCGACACTTCCTTCCTTCCTTCCTTCCTTCCTTCCTTCCTTCCTTCCTTCCTTCTTCCTTCCTGCCTTCCTGCCTTCCTACCTTCCTGCCTTCCGACTCTTCCTTCCGACACTTCCTTCCGACACTTCTTTCCGACACTACCTTCCGACACTTCCTTCCGACACTTCCTTCCGACACTTCCTTCCTTCCGATATCTCCTTCCTTCCGACACTTCCTTCCTTCCTTCCGACATTTCCTCCCTTCCATCATTCCGACACTTCCTTCCTTCCTTCCTTCCTTCCTTCCTTCCTTCCTTCCTTCCTTCCTTCCTTCCTTCCTTCCTTCCGACACTTCCTTCCTTCCGAGACTTCCTTCCTTCCTTCCTTCCTTCCTTCCTTCCTTCCTTCCTTCCTTCCTTCCTTCCTTCCGACACTTCCTTCCTTCCGACACTTCCTTCCTTCCTTCCGACACTTCCTTCCTTCCTTCCGACACTTCCTTCCGACACTTCCTTCCGACACTTCCCTTCCGACACTTCCTTCCGACACTTCCTTCCGACAGTTCCTTCCTTCCTTCCGACACTTCCTTCCGACACTTCCTTCCGACACGTCCTTCCGACACGTCCTTCCGACACTTCCTTCCTTCCTTCCTTCCGACACTTCCTTCCTTCCTTCCTTCCTTCCTTCCTTCCTTCCTTCCTTCCTTCCTTCCTTCCTTCCTTCCTTCCTTCCTTCCGACACTTCCTTTCGACACTTCATTCCGACACTTCCTTCCGACACTTCCTTCCGACACGTCCTTCCGACACTTCCTTCCTTCCTTCCTTCCTTCCTTCCTTCCTTCCTTCCTTCCTTCCGACACTTCCTTCCTTCCTTCCTTCCTTCCTTCCTTCCTTCCTTCCTTCCTTCCTTCCTTCCTTCCTTCCTTCCTTCCTTCCTTCCTTCCTTCCTTCCTTCCTTCCTTCCTTCCTTCCTTCCTTCCTTCCTTCCTCCCGACACTTCCTTCCGACACTTCCTTCCGACACTTCCTTCCTTCCTTCCGACACTCCCTTCCTTCCTTCCTTCCTTCCGACACTTCCTTCCTTCCTTCCCTTCCTTCCTTCCTTCCTTCCTTCCTTCCTTCCTTCCTTCCTTCCTTCCGACACTTCCTTCCTTCCGACACTTCCTTCCTTCCTTCCGACACTTCCTTCCTTCCTTCCTTCCGACACTTCCTTCCTTCCTTCCTTCCGACACTTCCTTCCTTCCTTCCGACACTTCCTTCCTTCAAACACTTCCTTCCGACACTTCCTTCCTTCCTTCTTTCCTTCCTTCCTTCCTTCCTTCCTTCCTTCCTTCCTTCCTTCCTTCTTCCTTCCTTCCTTCCTTCCTTCCTTCCTTCCTTCCTTCCTTCCTTCCTTCCTTCCTTCCTTCCTTCCTTCCTTCCTTCCTCCTTCCTTCCTTCCTTCCTTCCTTCCTTCCTTCCTTCCTTCCTTCCTTCCTTCCTTCCTTCCTTCCTCCCGACACTTCCTTCCTTCCTTCTCGACACTTCCTTCCTTCCGACACTTCCTTCCTTCCGACACTTCCTTCCTTCCTTCCTTCCTGCCTTCCTGCCTTCCTGCCTTCCTGCCTTCCTGCCTTCCTGCCTTCCTGCCTTCCGACTCGTTCCTTCCGACACTTCCTTCCGACACTTCTTTCCGACACTACCTTCCGACACTTCCTTCCGACACTTCCTTCCGACACTTCCTTCCTTCCGATATTTCCTTCCTTCCGACACTGCCTTCCTTCCTTCCGACACTTCCTCCCTTCCCATCATTCCGACACTTCCTTCCTTCCTTCCTTCCGACACTTCCTTCCTTCCCTTCCTTCCTTCCTTCCTTCCTTCCTTCCTTCCTTCCTTCCTTCCTTCCTTCCTTCCTTCCTCCTTCCTTCCTTCCTTCCTCCTTCCTTCCTTCCTTCCTTCCTTCCGACACTTCCTTCCTTCCGACACTTCCTTCCTTCCGACACTTCCTTCCTTCCTTCCGACACTTCCTTCCTTCCTTCCTTCCTTCCTTCCTTCCTTCCTTCCTGCCTTCCTGCCTTCCTACCTTCCTGCCTTCCGACTCTTCCTTCCGACACTTCCTTCCGACACTTCTTTCCGACACTACCTTCCGACACTTCCTTCCGACACTTCCTTCCGACACTTCCTTCCTTCCGATATTTCCCTTCCTTCCGACACTTCCTTCCTTCCTTCCGACATTTCCTCCCTTCCATCATTCCGACACTTCCTTCCTTCCTTCCTTCCTTCCTTCCTTCCTTCCTTCCTTCCTTCCTTCCTTCCTTCCTTCCTTCCTTCCTTCCTTCCGACACTTCCTTCCTTCCGAGACTTCCTTCCTTCCTTCCTTCCTTCTTCCTTCCTTCCTTCCTTCCTTCCTTCCTTCCTTCCGACACTTCCTTCCTTCCGACACTTCCTTCCTTCCTTCCGACACTTCCTTCCTTCCTTCCGACACTTCCTTCCGACACTTCCTTCCGACACTTCCTTCCGACACTTCCTTCCGACACTTCCTTCCGACAGTTCCTTCCTTCCTTCCGACACTTCCTTCCGACACTTCCTTCCGACACGTCCTTCCGACACGTCCTTCCGACGCTTCCTTCCTTCCTTCCTTCCGACACTTCCTTCCTTCCTTCCTTCCTTCCTTCCTTCCTTCCTTCCTTCCTTCCTTCCTTCCTTCCTTCCTTCCTTCCTTCCTTCCTTCCTTCCTTCCGACACTTCCTTCCGACACTTCCTTCCGACACTTCATTCCGACACTTCCTTCCGACACTTCCTTCCGACACGTCCTTCCGACACTTCCTTCCTTCCTTCCTTCCTTCCTTCCTTCCCGACACTTCCTTCCTTCCTTCCGACACTCCCTTCCTTCCTTCCTTCCTTCCTTCCTTCCTTCCTTCCTTCCTTCCTTCCTTCCTTCCTTCCTTCCTTCCCTTCCTTCCTTCCTTCCTTCCTTCCTTCCGACACTTCCTTCCTTCCGACACTTCCTTCCTTCCTTCCGACACTTCCTTCCTTCCTTCCTTCCTTCCGACACTTCCTTCCTTCCTTCCTTCCTTCCGACACTTCCCTTCCTTCCTTCCGACACTTCCTTCCTTCAAACACTCTCCTTCCGACACTTCCTTCCTTCTTTCCTTCCTTCCCTTCCTTCCTTCCTTCCTTCCTTCCTTCCTTCCTTCCTTCCTTCCTTCCCTTCCTTCCTTCCTTCCTCGCTTCCTTCCTTCCTTCCTCCTTCCTTCCTTCCTTCCTTCCTTCCTTCCTTCCTTCCTTCCTTCCTTCCTTCCTTCCTTCCTTCCGACACTTCCTTCCGACACTTCCTTCCGACACTTCCTTCCGACACTTCCTTCCGACACTTCCTTCCGTCAATTCCTTCCTTCCTTCCGACACTTCCTTCCGACACTTCCTTCCTTCCTTCCTTCCTTCCTTCCTTCCTTCACTTCCTTCCTTCCTTCCTTCCTTCCTTCCGACACTTCCTTCCTTCCTTCCTTCCGACACTTCCTTCCTTCCTTCCTTCCTTCCTTCCTTCCTTCCTTCCTTCCTTCCTTCCTTCCTTCCTTCCTTCCTTCCTTCCTTCCTTCCGACACTTCCTTCCGACACTTCCTTCCGACACTTCCTTCCGACACTTCCTTCCGACACTTCCTTCCGACATTTCCTTCCGACACTTCCTTCCTTCCTTCCGACACTTCCTTCCGACACTTCCTTCCGACACTTCTTTCCGACACTACCTTCCGACACTTCCTTCCGACACTTCCTTCCGACACTTCCTTCCGACACTTCCTTCCGACACTTCCTTCCTTCCGATATTTCCTTCCTTCCGACACTTCCTTCCTTCCTTCCGACACTTCCTTCCTTCCTTCCGACACTTCCTTCCTTCCTTCCTTCCTTCCTTCCTTCCTTCCTTCCTTCCTTCCTTCCTTCCTTCCTTCCTTCCTTCCTTCCTTCCTTCCATCCTTCCTTCCTTCCTTCCTTCCTTCCTTCCTTCCTTCCTTCCTTCCTTCCTTCCTTCCTTCCTTCCTCCGACACTTCCTTCCGACACTTCCTTCCTTCCGAGACTTCCTTCCTTCCTACACTTCCTTCCTTCCTTCCGACACTTCCTTCCTTCCTTCCTTCCGACACTTCCTTCCGACACTTCCTTCCGACACTTCCTTCCGACACTTCCTTCCAACACTTCCTTCCTTCCTTCCTTCCGACACTTCCTTCCTTCCTTCCTTCCTTCCTTCCTTCCTTCCTTCCTTCCTTCCTTCCTTCCTTCCTTCCTTCCTTCCTTCCTTCCTTCCTTCCTTCCTTCTGACACTTCCTTCCGACACTTCCTTCCGACACTTCCTTCCGACACGTCCTTCCGACACTTCCTTCCTTCCTTCCTTCCGACACTTCCTTCCTTCCTTCCTTCCTTCCTTCCTTCCTTCCTTCCTTCCTTCCTTCCTTCCTTCCTTCCTTCCTTCCTTCCTTCCCGACATTTCCGACACTTCGACACTTCCTTCCTTCCTTCCGACACTTCCTTCCGACACTTCCTTCCCGACACTTCCTTTCGACACTTCCTTCATTCTGACACTTCCTTCCGACACTTCCTTCCTTCCGACACTTCCTTCCGTCCTTCCTTCCGACACTTCCTTCCTTCCTTCCGACACTTCCTTCCTTCAAACACTTCCTTCCGACACTTCCTTCCTTCCTTCCTTCCTTCCTTCCTTCCTTCCTTCCTTCCTTCCTTCCTTCCTTCCCTCCTTCCTTCCTTCCTTCCTTCCTTCCTTCCTTCCTTCCTTCCTTCCTTCCTTCCTTCCTTCCGACACTTCCTTCAGACACTTCCTTCCGACACGTCCTTCCGACACTCTTCATTCGACCACTTCCTTCGACACTTCCTTCCGCACTTACTTTGACATTCCTTCTTTCTTCGACACTTCCTCCGACTCATCCTTCCTTCCGACACTCCACGCCTTCCGACACTTCGCCCCCCTTCCCGACACTCCTACCCTTCCGACAACTCCTACCTCGCGACACTTCCTTCGCCCACTCTCCGCACTACACCTTCTTACTTCTACCCTTCTTCCGACACTTCCTTCCGACACTTCCTTCCGACACTTCCTTCCGACACTTCCTACCTTCCGATACTTCCTTCCGACACTTCCTTCCGACACTTCCTTCCTTCCGACACTTCCTTCCTTCCTTCCGACACTTCCTTCTGACACTTCCTTCCAACACTTCCTTCGCACACTTCCTTCCGACACTTCCTTCTGACACTTCCTTCCGACACTTCCTTCCGACACTTCCTTCCTTCCGACACTTCCTTCCTTCCGACACTTCCTTCCTTCCTTCCGACACTTCCTTCCTTCCTTCCGACACTTCGCTTCCTTCCTTCCGACCACTTCCTTCCTTCCTTCCTTCCTTCCTTCCTTCCTTCCTTCCTTCCTTCCTCTCCTTCCTTCCTTCCTTCCTTCCCTCTCCTTCCTTCCCCTTCCGACACTTCCTTCCTTCCTTCCTTCCTTCCTTCCTTCCTTCCTTCCTTCCTTCCTTCCTGCCTTCCTGCCTTCCTGCCTTCCTGCCTCCTGCCTTCCTGCCTTCCTGCCTTCCGACTCTTCCTTCCGACACTTCCTTCCGACACTTCTTTCCGACACTACCTTCCGACACTTCCTTCCGACACTTCCTTCCGACACTTCTTCCTTCCAATATTTCCTTCCTTCCGACACTTCCTTCCTTCCTTCCGACACTTCCTCCCTTCCATCATTCCGACACTCCTTCCTTCCTTCCTTCCTTCCGACACTCCTTCCTTCCTTCCGACACTTCCTTCCTTCCCTTCCTTCCTTCCTTCCTTCCTTCCTTCCTTCCTTCCTTCCTTCCTTCCGACACTTCCTTCGACACTTCCTTCCGACACTTCCTTCCGACAATCCTCCTTCCCACACTTCCTTCCGACACTTCCTTCCGACACTTCCTTCCGACACTTCCTTCCCCTTCCTTCCGACACTCCGACACTTCCTTCCTTCCTTCCGCACTTCCTCCTTCCCCTTCCTTCCTTCCTTCCTTCCTTCCGACACTTCCTTCCGACACTTCCTTCCGACACTTCCTTCCGACACTTCCTTCCGACACTTCCTTCCGACACTTTCCTTCCTTCCGACACTTCCTTCCGTCCTTCCTTCCGACACTTCCTTCCTTCCTTCCGACACTTCCTTCCTTCAAACACTTCCTTCCGACACTTCCTTCCTTCCTTCTTTCCTTCCTTCCTTCCTTCCTTCCTTCCTTCCTTCCTTCCTTCCTTCCTTCCTTCCTTCCGACACTTCCTTCCGACACTTCCTTCCGACACTTCCTTCCCGACACTTCCTTTCGACACTTCCTTCATTCCGACACTTCCTTCCGACACTTCCTTCCTTCCGACACTTCCTTCCGACACTTCCTTCCGACACTTCCTTCCGACACTTCCTTCCGACACTTCCTACCTTCCGATACTTCCTTCCGACACTTCCATCCGACACTTCCTTCCTTCCGACACTTCCTTCCTTCCTTCCGACACTTCCTTCTGACACTTCCTTCCAACACTTCCTTCCGACACTTCCTTCCGACACTTCCTTCTGACACTTCCTTCCGACACTTCCTTCCGACACTTCCTTCCTTCCGACACTTCCTTCCTTCCGGACACTTCCTTCCTTCCTTCCGACACTTCCCTTCCTTCCTTCCGACACTTCCTTCCTTCCTTCCGACACTTCCTTCCTTCCTTCCTTCCTTCCTTCCTTCCTTCCTTCCTTCCTTCCTTCCTACCTTCCTTCCTTCCTTCCTTCCGACACTTCCTTCCTTCCTTCCGACACTTCCTTCCTTCCTTCCTTCCTTCCTTCCTTCCTTCCTTCCTGCCTTCCTGCCTTCCTGCCTTCCTGCCTTCCTGCCTTCCGACTCTTCCTTCCGACACTTCCTTCCGACACTTCTTTCCGACACTACCTTCCGACACTTCCTTCCGACACTTCCTTCCGACACTTCCTTCCTTCCGATATTTCCTTCCTTCCGACACTTCCTTCCTTCCTTCCGACACTTCCTCCCCTTCCATCATTCCGACACTTCCTTCCTTCCTTCCTTCCGACACTTCCTTCCTTCCTTCCGACACTTCCTTCCTTCCTTCCTTCCTTCCTTCCTTCCTTCCTTCCTTCCTTCCTTCCTTCCGACACTTCCTTCCTTCTGACACTTCCTTCCGACACTTCCTTCACGACACTTCCTTCCGACACTTCCTTCCGACACTTCCTTCCTTCCTTCCGACACTTCCTTCCTTCCTTCCTTCCTTCCTTCCTTCCTTCCTTCCTTCCTGCCTTCCTTCCTTCCTGCCTTCCTGCCTTCCGACTCTTCCTTCCGACACTTCCTTCCGACACTTCATTCCGACACTACCTTCCGACACTTCCTTCCGACACTTCATTCCGACACTTCCTTCCTTCCGATATTTCCTTCCTTCCGACACTTCCTTCCTTCCT
Source organism: Ammospiza maritima maritima (assembly GCA_036010785.1). NCBI lineage: Eukaryota > Metazoa > Chordata > Aves > Passeriformes > Passerellidae > Ammospiza > Ammospiza maritima. The sequence goes on from JAYKTQ010000089.1 coordinate 17,676, forward strand.
TCCGACACTTCCTCCCTTCCATCATTCCGACACTTCTTCCTTCCTTCCTTCCTTCCTTCCTTCCTTCCTTCCTTCCTTCCTTCCTTCCTTCCTTCCTTCCTTCCTTCCTTCCTTCCTCGCTTCCTTCCTTCCTTCCTTCCTTCCTTCCTTCCTTCCTCCGACACTTCCTTCCGACACTTCCTTCCAACACTTCCTTCCTTCCTTCCTTCCGACACTTCCTTCCTTCCTTCCGACACTTCCTCCCTTCCTTTCTTCCTTCCTTCCTTCCTTCCTTCCTTCCTTCCTTCCTTCCTTCCTTCCTTCCTTCCTTCCTTCCTTCCTTCCTTCCTCCTTCCTTCCTTCCTTCCTTCCTTCCTTCCTTCCTTCCTTCCGACACTTCCTTCCGACAATTCCTTCCGACACTTCCTTCCGACACTTCCTTCCTTCCTTCCTTCCTTCCTTCCTTCCTTCCTTCCTTCCTTCCTTCCTTCCTTCCTTCCTTCCTTCCTTCCTTCCTTCCTTCCTTCCGACACTTCCTTCCGACACTTCCTTCCGACACTTCCTTCCGACACTTCCTTCGACACTTCCTCTCCGACACTTCCTTCCTTCCTTCCTTCCTTCCTTCCTTCCTTCCTTCCCTTCCTTCCTTCCTTCCTTCCTTCCTTCCTTCCTTCCTTCCGACACTTCCTTCCTTCCGACACTTCCTTCCTTCCTTCCTTCCTTCCTTCCTTCCTTCCTTCCTTCCTTCCTTCCTTCCTTCCTTCCTTCAGACACTTCCTTCCTCTCCTTCCTTCCTTCCTTCCTTCCTTCCTTCCTTCCTTCCTTCCTTCCTTCCTTCCTTCCTTCCGACCTTCCTTCCGACACTTCCTTCCGACACTTCCTTCCGACACTTCCTTCCGACACTTCCTTCCGACACTTCCTTCCTTCCTTCCGACACTTCCTTCCGACACTTCCTTCCGACACATCCTTCCGACACGTCCTTCCGACACGTCCCTTCCGACACTTCCTTCCTTCCTTCCTTCCGACACTTCCTTCCTTCCTTCCTTCCTTCCTTCCTCCTTCCTTCCTTCCTTCCTTCCTTCCTTCCTTCCTTCCTTCCTTCCTTCCTTCCTTCCGACACTTCCTTCCGACACGTCCTTCCGACACTTCCTTCCTTCCTTCCTTCCTTCCTTCCTTCCTTCCTTCCTTCCTTCCTTCCTTCCTTCCTTCCTTCCTTCCTTCCTTCCTTCCTTCCTTCCTTCCTTCCTTCCTTCCTTCCTTCCTTCCTTCCTTCCTTCCTTCCTTCCTTCCGACACTTCCTTCCGACAATTCCTTCCGACACTTCCTTCCGACACTTCTCCTTCCTTCCTTCCTTCCTTCCTTCCTTCCTTCCTTCCTTCCTTCCTTCCTTCCTTCCTTCCTTCCTTCCTTCCTTCCTTCCCTCTTCCGACACTCCTTCCGACACTTCCTTCCGACACTTCCTTCCGACACTTCCTTCGACACTTCCTTCCGACACTTCCTTCCTTCCTTCCTTCCTTCCTTCCTTCCTTCCTTCCTTCCTTCCTTCCTTCCTTCCTTCCTTCCTTCCTTCCTTCCTTCCTTCCGACACTTCCTTCCTCCTTCCGACACTTCTTCCTTCCTTCCTTCCTTCCTTCCTTCCTTCCTTCCTTCCTTCCTTCCTTCCGACACTTCCTTCCTTCCTTCCTTCCTTCCTTCCTTCCTTCCTTCCTTCCTTCCTTCCTCCTTCCGACACTTCCTTCCGACACTTCCTTCCGACACTTCCTTCCGACACTTCCTTCCGACACTCCTTCCCTTCCGACACTTCCTTCCTTCCTTCCGACACTTCCTTCCGACACTTCCTTCCGACACATCCTTCCGACACCGTCCCTTCCGACACGTCCTTCCGACACTTCCTTCCTTCCTTCCTTCCGACACTTCCTTCCTTCCTTCCTTCCTTCCTTCCTTCCTTCCTTCCTTCCTTCCTTCCGACACTTCCTTCCGACACTATTACATTCATTCCGACACTTCCTTCCGACACTTCCTTCCGACACGTCCTTCCGACACTTCCTTCCTTCCTTCCTTCCGACACTTCCTTCCTTCCTTCCTTCCTTCCTTCCTTCCTTCCTTCCTTCCTTCCTTCCTTCCTTCCTTCTTCCTTCCTTCCTTCCTTCCTTCCCTTCCTTCCTTCCTTCCTTCCTCCTCCTCCGCTCCTTCCTTCCTCCTTCCTTCCTTCCTTCCTTCCTTCCTTCCTTCCCTTCCTTCCTTCATTCCTTCCTTCCTTCCTTCCGACACTTCCTTCCGACACTTCCTTCCGACACTTCCTTCCGACACTTCCTTCCTTCCTTCCGACACTTCCTTCCTTCCTTCCTTCCTTCCTTCCTTCCTTCCGACACTTCCTTTCTTCCTTCCTTCCTTCCTTCCGACACTTCCTTCCTTCCGACACTTCCTTCCTTCCTTCCGACACTTCTTTCCTTCCTTCCTTCCTTCCGACCACTTCCTTCCTTCCTTCCTTCCGACACTTCCTTCCTTCCTTCCGACAACTTCCTTCCTTCAAACCACTCCTTCCGACACTTCCTTCCTTCCTTCTTTCCTTCCTTCCTTCCTTCCTTCCTTCCTTCCTTCCTTCCTTCCTCCTTCCTTCCTTCCTTCCTTCCTTCCTTCCGTCCTTCCGACACTTCCTTCCTTCCTTCCTTCCGACACTTCCTTCCTTCCTTCCTTCCTTCCTTCCTCCTCTTCCTTCCTTCCTTCCTTCCTTCCTTCCTTCCTTCCTTCCTTCCTTCCTTCCTTCCTTCCTTCCTTCCTTCCTTCCTTCCACTTCCTTCCTTCCTTCCGACACTTCCTTCGACACTTCCTTCCGACACTTCCTTCCGACACTTCCTTCCGACACTTCCTTCCGACACTTCCTTCCGACAATTCCTTCCTTCCTTCCGACACTTCCTTCCGACACTTCCTTCCTTCCTTCCTTCCTTCCTTCCTTCCTTTCTTCGTCCTTCCTTCCTTCCTTCCTCCTTCCTTCCTTCCTTCCTTCCTTCCTTCCTTCCTTCCTTCCGTCCTTCCTTCCGACACTTCCTTCCGACACTTCCTTCCGACACTTCCTTCCGACACTTCCTTCCGACACTTCCTTCCGACACTTCCTTCCGACACTTCCTTCCGACACTTCCTTCCGACAACGTCCTTCCGACACTTCCTTCCTTCCTTCCTTCCTTCCTTCCTTCCTTCCTTCCTTCCTTCCTTCCTTCCTTCCGACACTTCCTTCCTTCCTTCCGACACTTCCTTCCTTCCTTCCTTCCTTCTTTCCTTCCTTCCTTCCTGCCTTCCTGCCTTCCTGCCCTTCCTGCCTTCCTGCCTTCCTGCCTTCCTGCCTTCCTGCCTCCGACTCTTCCTTCCGACACTTCCTTCCGACACTTCTTTCCGACACTACCTTCCGACACTTCCTTCCGACACTTCCTTCCGACACTTCCTTCCTTCCGATATTTCCTTCCTTCCGACACTTCCTTCCTTCCTTCCGACACTTCCTCCCTTCCATCATTCCGACACTTCCCTTCCTTCCTTCCTTCCGACACTTCCTTCCTTCCTTCCGACACTTCCTTCCTTCCTTCCTTCCTTCTTCCTTCACTTCCTTCCTTCCTTCCTTCCGACACTTCCTTCCTTCTGACACTTCCTTCCGACACTTCCTTCGACACTTCCTTCCGACACTTCCTTCCGACACTTCCTTCCTTCCTTCCGACACTTCCTTCCTTCCTTCCTTCCTTCCTTCCTTCCTTCCTTCCTGCCTTCCTGCCTTCCTGCCTTCCTGCCTTCCGACTCTTCCTTCCGACACTTCCTTCCGACACTTCATTCCGACACTACCTTCCGACACTTCCTTCCGACACTTCCTTCCGACACTTCCTTCCTTCCGATATTTCCTTCCTTCCGACACTTCCTTCCTTCCTTCCGACACTTCCTCCCTTCCATCATTCCGACACTTCCTTCCTTCCTTCCTTCCTTCCTTCCTTCCTTCCTTCCTTCCTTCCTTCCTTCCTTCCTTCCTTCCTTCCTTCCTTCCTTCCTTCCTTCCTTCCTTCCTCCGACACTTCCTTCCGACACTTCCTTCCAACACTTCCTTCCTTCCTTCCTTCCGACACTTCCTTCCTTCCTTCCGACACTTCCTCCCTTCCTTCCTTCCTTCCTTCCTTCCTTCCTTCCTTCCTTCCTTCCTTCCTTCCTTCCTTCCTCTTCCTTCCTTCCGACACTTCCTTCCGACACTTCCTTCCGACAATTCCTTCCGACACTTCCTTCCGACACTTCCTTCCTTCCTTCCTTCCTTCCTTCCTTCCTTCCTTCCTTCCTTCCTTCCTTCCTTCCTTCCTTCCTTCCTTCCTTCCTCCTTCCTTCCGACACTTCCTTCCGACACTTCCTTCCGACACTTCCTTCGACACTTCCTTCCGACACTTCCTTCCTTCCTTCCTTCCTTCCTTCCTTCCTTCCTTCCTTCCTTCCTTCCTTCCTTCCTTCCTTCCTTCCTTCCTTCCTTCCGACTTCTTCCTTCCTTCCTTCCTTCTTCCTTCCTTCCTTCCTTCCTTCCTTCCTTCCTTCCTTCCTTCCTTCCGACACTTCCTTCCGACACTTCCTTCCGACACTTCCTTCCGACACTTCCTTCCGACCACTTCCTTCCTTCCTTCCGACACTTCCTTCCGACACTTCCTTCCGACACATCCTTCGACACGTCCTTCCGACACGTCCTTCCGACACTTCCTTCCTTCCTTCCTTCCGACACTTCCTTCCTTCCTTCCTTCCTTCCTTCCTTCCTTCCTTCCTTCCTTCCTTCCTTCCTTCCGACACTTCCTTCCGACACTTCATTCCGACACTTCCTTCCGACACTTCCTTCCGACACGTCCTTCCGACACTCTCGCTTCCTTCCTTCCTTCCTTCCTTCCTTCCTTCCTTCCTTCCTTCCTTCCTTCCTTCCTTCCTTCCTTCCTTCCTTCCTTCCTTCCTTCCTTCCTTCCCTCCTCCTTCCTTCCTTCCTTCCTTCTTCCTTCCTTCCTTCCTTCCTTCCTTCCTTCCTTCCTTCCTTCCTTCCTTCCTTCCTTCCTTCCCTTCCTTCATTCCTTCCTTCCTTCCGACACTTCCTTCCGACACTTCCTTCCGACACTTCCTTCCGACACTTCCTTCCTTCCTTCCGACACTTCCTTCCTTCCTTCCTTCCTTCCTTCCTTCCGACACTTCCTTTCTTCCTTCCTTCCTTCCTTCCGACACTTCCTTCCTTCCGACACTTCCTTCCTTCTTTCCGACACTTCTTTCCTTCCTTCCTTCCTTCCGACACTTCCTTCCTTCCTTCCTTCCGACACTTCCTTCCTTCCTTCCGACACTTCCTTCCTTCAAACACTTCCTTCCGACACTTCCTTCCTTCCTTCTTTCCTTCCTTCCTTCCTTCCTTCCTTCCTTCTCCTTCCTTCCTTCCTTCCTTCCTTCCTTCCGACACTTCCTTCCGACACTTCCTTCCGACACTTCCTTCCGACACTTCCTTCCGACACTTCCTTCCTTCCTTCCGACACTTCCTTCCGACACTTCCTTCCGACACATCCTTCCGACACGTCCTTCCGACACGTCCTTCCGACACTTCCTTCCTTCCTTCCTTCGACACTTCCTTCCTTCCTTCCTTCCTTCCTTCCTTCCTTCCTTCCTTCCTTCCTTCCTTCCTTCCGACACTTCCTTCCGACACTTCATTCCGACAACTTCCTTCCGACACTTCCTACCGACACGTCCTTCCGACACTTCCTTCCTTCCTTCCTTCCTTCCTTCCTTCCTTCCTTCCTTCCTTCCTTCCTTCCTTCCTTCCTTCCTTCCTTCCTTCCTTCCTTCCTTCCTTCCTTCCTTCCTTCCTTCCTTCCTCCTTCCTTCTTCCTTCCTTCCTTCCTTCCTTCCTTCCTTCCTCCTTCCTTCCTTCCTTCCTTCCTTCCTTCCTTCCTTCCTTCCTCTTCCTTCCGACACTTCCTTCCGACACTTCCTTCCGACACTTCCTTCCGACACTTCCTTCCTTCCTTCCGACACTTCCTTCCTTCCTTCCTTCCTTCCTTCCTTCCGACACTTCCTTTCTTCCTTCCTTCCTTCCTTCCGACACTTCCTTCCTTCCGACACTTCACTTCCTTCTTTCCGACACTTCTTTCCTTCCTTCCTTCCTTCCGACACTTCCTTCCTTCCTTCCTTCCGACACTTCCTTCCTTCCTTCCGACACTTCCTTCCTTCAAACACTTCCTTCCGACACTTCCTTCCTTCCTTCTTTCCTTCCTTCCTTCCTTCCTTCCTTCCTTCCTTCCTTCCTTCCTTCCTTCCTTCCTTCCTTCCTTCCTTCCTTCCTTCCTTCCGACACTTCCTTCCTTCCTTCCTTCCGACACTTCCTTCCTTCCTTCCTTCCTTCCTTCCTCCTTCCTTCCTTCCTTCCTTCCTTCCTTCCTTCCTTCCTTCCTTCCTTCCTTCCTTCCTTCCTTCCTTCCGACACTTCCTTCCGACACTTCCTTCCGACACTTCCTTCCGACACTTCCTTCCGACAATTCCTTCCTTCCTTCCGACACTTCCTTCCGACACTTCCTTCCTTCCTTCCTTCCTTCCTTCCTTCCTTCTCCTTCCTTCCTTCCTTCCTTCCTTCCTTCCTTCCTTCCTCCTTCTTCCTTCCTTCCTTCCTTCCTTCCTCCTTCCGACACTTCCTTCCGACACTTCCTTCCGACACTTCCTTCCGACACTTCCTTCCGACACTTCCTTCCGACACTTCCCTTCCGACACTTCCTTCCGACACTTCCTTCCGACACTTCCTTCCTTCCTTCCGACACTTCCTTCCGACACTTCCTTCCGACACTTCTTTCCGACACTACCTTCCGACACTTCCTTCCGACACTTCCTTCCGACACTTCCTTCCGACACTTCCTTCCGACACTTCCTTCCTTCCGATATTTCCTTCCTTCCGACACTTCCTTCCTTCCTTCCGACACTTCCTCCCTTCCATCCTTCCGACACTTCCTTCCTTCCTTCCTTCCTTCCTTCCTTATCCTTCCTTCCTTCCTTCCTTCCTTCCTTCCTTCCTTCCTTCCTTCCTTCCTTCCTTCCATCCTTCCTTCCTTCCTTCCTTCCTTCCTTCCTTCCTTCCTTCCTTCCTTCCTTCCTTCCTTCCTCCGACACTTCCTTCCGACACTTCCTTCCTTCCGAGACTTCCTTCCTTCCGACACTTCCTTCCTTCCTTCCGACACTTCCTTCCTTCCTTCCCTTCCGACACTTCCTTCCGACACTTCCTTCCGACACTTCCTTCCGACACTTCCTTCCAACACTTCCTTCCGACCACTTCCTTCCGACACTTCCTTCCGACACTTCCTTCCTTCCTTCCGACACTTCCT
>JAYKTQ010000089.1:35000-37500 GCA_036010785.1 Ammospiza maritima maritima
CCTTCCATCCTTCCGACACTTCCTTCCTTCCTTCCTTCCTTCCTTCCTTCCTTCCTTCCTTCCTTCCTTCCTTCCTTCCTTCCTTCCTTCCTTCCTTCCTTCCATCCATCCTTCCTTCCTTCCTTCCTTCCTTCCTTCCTTCCTTCCTTCCTTCCTTCCTTCCTTCCTCCTTCCTTCCTTCCGCCTTCCTCCGACACTTCCTTCTTCCGAGACTTCCTTCCTTCCGAACTTCCTTCCTCCGACACTTCCTTCCTTCCTTCCGACACTTCCTTCCTTCCTTCCTTCCGACACTTCCTTCCGACACTTCCTTCCGACACTTCCTTCCACACTTCTCCTTCCTTCCTTCCTTCCTTCCGACACTTCCTTCCTTCCTTCCTTCCTTCCTTCCTTCCTTCCTTCCTTCCTTCCTTCCTTCCTTCCTTCCTTCCTTCCTTCCTTCTGACACTTCCTTCCGACATTTCCTTCCGACACTTCCTTCCGACACTTCCTTCCGACACGTCCTTCCGACACTTCCTTCCTTCCTTCCTTCCGACACTTCCTTCCTTCCTTCCTTCCTTCCTTCCTTCCTTCCTTCCTTCCTTCCGACATTTCCGACACTTCCGACACTTCCGACACTTCCTTCCTTCCTTCCGACACTTCCTTCCGACACTTCCTTCCGACACTTCCTTCCGACACTTCCTTCCGACACGTCCTTCCGACACTTCCTTCCTTCCTTCCTTCCTTCCTTCCTTCCTTCCTTCCTTCCTTCCTTCCTTCCTTCCTTCCTTCCTTCCTTCCTTCCTTCCTTCCTTCCTTCCTTCTGACACTTCCTTCCGACACTTCCTTCCGACACTTCCTTCCGACACTTCCTTCCGACACTTCCTTCCTACACTTCCTTCCGACACGTCCTTCCGACACTTCCTTCCTTCCTTCCTTCCTTCCTTCCTTCCTTCCTTCCTTTCCTTCCTTCCTTCCTTCCTTCCTTCCGACATTTCCGACACTTCCGACACTTCCGACACTTCCTTCCTTCATTCCGACACTTCCTTCCGACACTTCCTTCCGACACTTCCTTCCGACACGTCCTTCCTTCCTTCCTTCCTTCCTTCCTTCCTTCCGACACTTCCTTCCTTCCGACACTTCCTTCCTTCCGACACTTCCTTCCTTCCTTCCAACCGACACTTCCTTCCTTCCTTCCGACACTTCCTTCCTTCAAACACTTCCTTCCGACACTTCCTTCCTTCCTTCTTTCCTTCCTTCCTTCTTTCCTTCCTTCCTTCCTTCCGCCACTTCCTTCCTTCCTTCCTTCCTTCCTTCCTTCCTTCCTTCCTTCCGACACTTCCTTCCGACACTTCCTTCCGACACTTCCTTCCTTCCGAGACTTCCTTCCTTCCGACACTTCCTTCCGTCACTTCCTTCCGACACTTCCTTCCGACACTTCCTTCCGACACTTCCTTCCGACACTTCCTTCCTTCCTTCCTTCCTTCCTTCCTTCCGACACTTCCTTCCGACACTTCTTTCCGACACTACCTTCCGACACTTCCTTCCGACACTTCCTTCCGACACTTCCTTCCTTCCGATATTTCCTTCCTTCCGACACTTCCTTCCTTCCTTCCGACACTTCCTCCCTTCCATCCTTCCGACACTTCCTTCCTTCCTTCCTTCCTTCCTTCTTTCCTTCCTTCCTTCCTTCCTTCCTTCCTTCCTTCCTTCCTTCCTTCCTTCCTTCCTTCCTTCCTTCCTTCCTTCCTTCCATCCTTCCTTCCTTCCTTCCTTCCTTCCTTCCTTCCTTCCTTCCTTCCTTCCTTCCTTCCTTCCTTCCTTCCTTCCTTCCTCCGACACTTCCTTCCGACACTTCCTTCCTTCCGAGACTTCCTTCCTTCCGACACTTCCTTCCTTCCTTCCTTCCGACACTTCCTTCCTTCCTTCCTTCCGACACTTCCTTCCGACACTTCCTTCCGACACTTCCTTCCAACACTTCCTTCCTTCCTTCCTTCCGACACTTCCTTCCTTCCTTCCTTCCTTCCTTCCTTCCTTCCTTCCTTCCTTCCTTCCTTCCTTCCTTCCTTCCTTCCTTCCTTCTGACACTTCCTTCCGACATTTCCTTCCGACACTTCCTTCCGACACTTCCTTCCGACACGTCCTTCCGACACTTCCTTCCTTCCTTCCTTCCGACACTTCCTTCCTTCCTTCCTTCCTTCCTTCCTTCCTTCCTTCCTTCCTTCCTTCCGACATTTCCGACACTTCCGACACTTCCGACACTTCCTTCCTTCCTTCCGACACTTCCTTCCGACACTTCCTTCCGACACTTCCTTCCGACACTTCCTTCCGACACGTCCTTCCGACACTTCCTTCCTTCCTTCCTTCCTTCCTTCCTTCCTTCCTTCCTTCCTTCCTTCCTTCCTTCCTTCCTTCCTTCCTTCCTTCCTTCCTTCCTTCTGACACTTCCTTCCGACACTTCCTTCCGACACTTCCTTCCGACACTTCCTTCCGACACTTCCTTCCTACACTTCCTTCCGACACG
>JAYKTQ010000089.1:50000-60000 GCA_036010785.1 Ammospiza maritima maritima
CCTTCCTTCCTTCCTTCCTTCCTTCCTCCGACACTTCCTTCCGACACTTCCTTCCTTCCGAGACTTCCTTCCTTCCGACACTTCCTTCCTTCCTTCCGACACTTCCTTCCTTCCTTCCTTCCGACACTTCCTTCCGACACTTCCTTCCGACACTTCCTTCCAACACTTCCTTCCTTCCTTCCTTCCGACACTTCCTTCCTTCCTTCCTTCCTTCCTTCCTTCTTTCCTTCCTTCCTTCCTTCCTTCCTTCCTTCCTTCCTTCCTTCCTTCCTTCCTTCCTTCCTTCCTTCCTTCCTTCTGACACTTCCTTCCGACATTTCCTTCCGACACTTCCTTCCGACACTTCCTTCCGACACGTCCTTCCGACACTTCCTTCCTTCCTTCCTTCCGACACTTCCTTCCTTCCTTCCTTCCTTCCTTCCTTCCTTCCTTCCTTCCTTCCGACATTTCCGACACTTCCGACACTTCCGACACTTCCTTCCTTCCTTCCGACACTTCCTTCCGACACTTCCTTCCGACACTTCCTTCCGACACTTCCTTCCGACACGTCCTTCCGACACTTCCTTCCTTCCTTCCTTCCTTCCTTCCTTCCATCCTTCCTTCCTTCCTTCCTTCCTTCCTTCCTTCCTTCCTTCCTTCCTTCCTTCCTTCCTTCCTTCCTTCTGACACTTCCTTCCGACACTTCCTTCCGACACTTCCTTCCGACACTTCCTTCCGACACTTCCTTCCGACACTTCCTTCCTACACTTCCTTCCGACACGTCCTTCCGACACTTCCTTCCTTCCTTCCTTCCTTCCTTCCTTCCTTCCTTCCTTCCTTCCTTCCTTCCTTCCGACATTTCCGACACTTCCGACACTTCCTTCCTTCCTTCCGACACTTCCTTCCGACACTTCCTTCCGACACTTCCTTCCGACACTTCCTTCCGACACTTCCTTCCGACACGTCCTTCCTTCCTTCCTTCCTTCCTTCCTTCCTTCCTTCCTTCCTTCCTTCCTTCCTTCCTTCCTTCCTTCCTTCCGACACTTCCTTCCTTCCGACACTTCCTTCCTTCCGACACTTCCTTCCTTCCTTCCTTCCGACACTTCCTTCCTTCCTTCCGACACTTCCTTCCTTCAAACACTTCCTTCCGACACTTCCTTCCTTCCTTCTTTCCTTCCTTCCTTCCTTCTTTCCTTCCTTCCTTCCTTCCTTCCTTCCTTCCTTCCTTCCTTCCTTCCTTCCTTCCTTCCTTCCGACACTTCCTTCCGACACTTCCTTCCGACACTTCCTTCCGACACTTCCTTCCGACACTTCCTTCCGACACTTCCTTCCAACACTTCCTTCCGACAATTCCTTCCCACACTTCCTTCCGACACTTCCTTCCGACACTTCCTTCCGACACTTCCTTCCTTCCTTCCGACACTTCCTTCCTTCCTTCCTTCCTTCCTTCCTTCCTTCCTTCCTTCCGACACTTCCTTCCGACACTTCCTTCCGACACGTCCTTCCGACACTTCCTTCCGACACTTCCTTCCTTCCGACACTTCATCTGTCCTTCCGACACTTCCTTCCTTCCTTCCGACACTTCCTTCCTTCAAACACTTCCTTCCGACACTTCCTTCCTTCCTTCTTTCCTTCCTTCCTTCCTTCCTTCCTTCCTTCCTTCCTTCCTTCCTTCCTTCCTTCCTTCCTTCCTTCCCTCCTTCCGACACTTCCTTCCGACACTTCCTTCCGACACTTCCTTCCGACACTTCCCTTCCGACACTTCCTTTCGACACTTCCTTGATTCCGACACTTCCTTCCGACACTTCCTTCCTTCCCACACTTCCTTCCGACACTTCCTTCCGACACTTCCTTCCGACACTTCCTACATTCCGATACTTCCTTCCGACACTTCCTTCCGACACTTCCTTCCTTCCGACACTTCCTTCCATCCTTCCGACACTTCCTTCCTTCCTTCCTTCCTTCCTTCCTTCCTTCCTTCCTTCCTTCCTTCCTTCCTTCCTTCCTTCCTTCCTTCCTTCCTTCCTTCCTTCCTTCCTTCCTTCCTTCCTTCCTCCGACACTTCCTTCCTCCGACACTTCCTTCCGACACTTCCTTCCTTCCGAGACTTCCTTCCTTCCGACACTTCCTTCCTTCCTTCCGACACTTCCTTCCTTCCTTCCTTCCGACACTTCCTTCCGACACTTCCTTCCGACACTTCCTTCCGACACTTCCTTCCAACACTTCCTTCCTTCCTTCCTTCCGACACTTCCTTCCTTCCTTCCTTCCTTCCTTCCTTCCTTCCTTCCTTCCTTCCTTCCTTCCTTCCTTCCTTCCTTCCTTCCTTCCGACACTTCCTTCCTTCCTTCCTTCCTTCCGACACTTCCTTCCTTCCGACACTTCCTTCCTTCCGACACTTCCTTCCTTCCGACACTTCCTTCCTTCCTTCCTTCCGACACTTCCTTCCTTCCTTCCGACACTTCCTTCCTTCAAACACTTCCTTCCGACACTTCCTTCCTTCCTTCCTTCTTTCCTTCCTTCCTTCCTTCTTTCCTTCCTTCCTTCCTTCCTTCCTTCCTTCCTTCCTTCCTTCCTTCCTTCCTTCCTTCCTTCCTTCCTTCCTTCCGACACTTCCTTCCGACACTTCCTTCCGACACTTCCTTCCGAGACTTCCTTCCGACACTTCCTTCCGACACTTCCTTCCGACAATTCCTTCCCACACTTCCTTCCGACACTTCCTTCCGACACTTCCTTCCGACACTTCCTTCCTTCCTTCCGACACTTCCTTCCTTCCTTCCTTCCTTCCTTCCTTCCTTCCTTCCTTCCGACACTTCCTTCCGACACTTCCTTCCGACACGTCCTTCCGACACTTCCTTCCGACACTTCCTTCCTTCCGACACTTCCTTCTGTCCTTCCGACACTTCCTTCCTTCCTTCCGACACTTCCTTCCTTCAAACACTTCCTTCCGACACTTCCTTCCTTCCTTCTTTCCTTCCTTCCTTCCTTCCTTCCTTCCTTCCTTCCTTCCTTCCTTCCTTCCTTCCTTCCTTCCTTCCTTCCTTCCTTCCTTCCTTCCTTCCTTCCTTCCTTCCCTCCTTCCGACACTTCCTTCCGACACTTCCTTCCGACACTTCCTTCCGACACTTCCTTCCGACACTTCCTTCCGACACTTCCTTTCGACACTTCCTTCATTCCGACACTTCCTTCCGACACTTCCTTCCTTCCGACACTTCCTTCCGACACTTCCTTCCGACACTTCCTTCCGACACTTCCTACCTTCCGATACTTCCTTCCGACACTTCCTTCCGACACTTCCTTCCTTCCGACACTTCCTTCCATCCTTCCGACACTTCCTTCCTTCCTTCCTTCCTTCCTTCCTTCCTTCCTTCCTTCCTTCCTTCCTTCCTTCCTTCCTTCCTTCCTTCCTTCCTCCGACACTTCCTTCCTCCGACACTTCCTTCCGACACTTCCTTCCTTCCGAGACTTCCTTCCTTCCGACACTTCCTTCCTTCCTTCCGACACTTCCTTCCTTCCTTCCTTCCGACACTTCCTTCCGACACTTCCTTCCGACACTTCCTTCCGACACTTCCTTCCAACACTTCCTTCCTTCCTTCCTTCCGACACTTCCTTCCTTCCTTCCTTCCTTCCTTCCTTCCTTCCTTCCTTCCTTCCTTCCTTCCTTCCTTCCTTCCGACATTTCCGACACTTCCGACACTTCCTTCCTTCCTTCCGACACTTCCTTCCGACACTTCCTTCCGACACTTCCTTCCGACACTTCCTTCCGACACGTCCTTCCTTCCTTCCTTCCTTCCTTCCTTCCTTCCTTCCTTCCTTCCTTCCTTCCGACACTTCCTTCCTTCCGACACTTCCTTCCTTCCGACACTTCCTTCCTTCCTTCCTTCCGACACTTCCTTCCTTCCTTCCGACACTTCCTTCCTTCAAACACTTCCTTCCGACACTTCCTTCCTTCCTTCTTTCCTTCCTTCCTTCCTTCTTTCCTTCCTTCCTTCCTTCCTTCCTTCCTTCCTTCCTTCCTTCCTTCCTTCCGACACTTCCTTCCGACACTTCCTTCCGACACTTCCTTCCGACACTTCCTTCCGACAATTCCTTCCCACACTTCCTTCCGACACTTCCTTCCGACACTTCCTTCCGACACTTCCTTCCTTCCTTCCGACACTTCCTTCCTTCCTTCCTTCCTTCCTTCCTTCCTTCCTTCCTTCCTTCCTTCCTTCCTTCCGACACTTCCTTCCGACACTTCCTTCCTTCCGACACTTCCTTCTGTCCTTCCTTCCGACACTTCCTTCCTTCCTTCCGACACTTCCTTCCTTCAACCACTTCCTTCCGACACTTCCTTCCTTCCTTCTTTCCTTCCTTCCTTCCTTCCTTCCTTCCTTCCTTCCTTCCTTCCTTCCTTCCTTCCTTCCTTCCTTCCTTCTCTTCCTTCCTTCCTTCCTTCCTTCCTTCTTCCTTCCTTCCTTCCCTCCTTCGACACTTCCTTCCGACACTTCCTTCCGACACTTCCTTCTGACACTTCCTTCCGACACTTCCTTCCGACACTTCCTTCCGACACTTCCTTTCGACACTTCCTTCATTCCGACACTTCCTTCCGACACTTCCTTCCTTCCGACACTTCCTTCCGACACTTCCTTCGACACTTCCTTCCGACACTTCCTACCTTCGATACTTCCTTCCGACACTTCCTTCCGACACTTCCTTCCTTCCGACACTTCCTCCATCCTTCCGACACTTCCTTCCTTCCTTCCTTCCTTCCTTCCTTCCTTCCTTCCTTCCTTCCTTCCTTCCTTCCTTCCTTCCTTCCTTCCTTCCTTCCTTCCTTCCTCCGACACTTCCTTCCGACACTTCCTTCCTTCCGAGACTTCCTTCTTCCGACACTTCCTTCCTTCCTTCCGACACTTCCTTCCTTCCTTCCTTCCGACACTTCCTTCCGACACTTCCTTCCGACACTTCCTTCCGACACTTCCTTCCAACACTTCCTTCCTTCCTTCCTTCCGACACTTCCTTCCTTCCTTCCTTCCTTCCTTCCTTCCTTCCTTCCTTCCTTCCTTCCTTCCTTCCTTCCTTCCTTCCTTCCTTCCTTCCTTCTGACACTTCCTTCCGACACTTCCTTCCGACACTTCCTTCCGACACTTCCTTCCGACACGTCCTTCCGACACTTCCTTCCTTCCTTCCTTCCGACACTTCCTTCCTTCCTTCCTTCCTTCCTTCCTTCCTTCCTTCCGACATTTCCGACACTTCCGACACTTCCGACACTTCCTTCCTTCCGACACTTCCTTCCGACACTTCCTTCCGACACTTCCTTCCGACACTTCCTTCCTTCCTTCCTTCCTTCCTTCCTTCCTTCCTTCCTTCCTTCCTTCCTTCCTTCCTTCCTTCCTTCCTTCCTTCCTTCCTTCTGACACTTCCTTCCGACACTTCCTTCCGACACTTCCTTCCGACACTTCCTTCCGACACTTCCTTCCTACACTTCCTTCCGACACGTCCTTCCGACACTTCCTTCCTTCCTTCCTTCCTTCCTTCCTTCCTTCCTTCCTTCCTTCCTTCCTTCCGACATTTCCGACACTTCCGACACTTCCTTCCTTCTTTCCGACACTTCCTTCCGACACTTCCTTCCGACACTTCCTTCCGACACTTCCTTCCGACACTTCCTTCCGACACGTCCTTCCTTCCTTCCTTCCTTCCTTCCTTCCTTCCTTCCTTCCTTCCTTCCTTCCTTCCTTCCTTCCTTCCTTCCTTCCTTCCTTCCTTCCGACACTTCCTTCCTTCCGACACTTCCTTCCTTCCGACACTTCCTTCCTTCCTTCCTTCCTTCCGACACTTCCTTCCTTCCTTCCGACACTTCCTTCCTTCAAACACTTCCTTCCGACAATTCCTTCCTTCCTTCTTTCCTTCCTTCCTTCCTTCTTTCCTTCCTTCCTTCCTTCCTTCCTTCCTTCCTTCCTTCCTTCCTTCCTTCCGACACTTCCTTCCGACACTTCTTCCGACACTTCCTTCCGACACTTCCTTCGAATTCCTTCCACACTTCCTTCCGACACTTCTTCGACACTTCCTTCCGACACTTCCTTCCTTCCTTGAGACTTGTACCGACACTGCTCCTTCCTTCCATTCCGTCCACCTTCCTTCCTTCCTTCCTTCCTTCCTTCCTTCCTTCCTTCCTTCCTTCCTTCCTTCCTTCCTTCCTTCCTTCCTCCTTCCTTCCTCTCCTTCCTTCCTCTTCCTTCCTTCCTTCGACACTTCCTTCCGACACTTCCTTCCGACACGTCCTTCCGACACTTCCTTCCGACACTTCCTTCCTTCCGACACTTGCTTCCGTCCTTCCTTCCGACACTTCCTTCCTTCCTTCCGACACTTCCTTCCTTCAAACACTTCCTTCCGACACTTCCTTCCTTCCTTCTTTCCTTCCTTCCTTCCTTCCTTCCTTCCTTCCTTCCTTCCTTCCTTCCTTCCTTCCTTCCTTCCTTCCTTCCTTCCGACACTTCTTCCGACACTTCCTTCCGACACTTCCTTCCGACACTTCCTTCCGACACTTCCTTTCGACACTTCCTTCATTCCGACACTTCCTTCCGACACTTCCTTCCTTCCGACACTTCCTTCCGACACTTCCTTCCGACACTTCCTTCCGACACTTCCTACCTTCCGATACTTCCTTCCGACACTTCCTTCCGACACTTCCTTCCTTCCGACACTTCCTTCCTTCCTTCCGACACTTCCTTCTGACACTTCCTTCCAACACTTCCTTCCGACACTTCCTTCCGACACTTCCTTCTGACACTTCCTTCCGACACTTCCTTCCGACACTTCCTTCCTTCCGACAATTCCTTCCTTCCGACACTTCCTTCCTTCCTTCCGACACTTCCTTCCTTCCTTCCGACACTTCCTTCCTTCCTTCCTTCCTTCCTTCCTTCCTTCCTTCCTTCCTTCCTTCCTTCCTTCCTTCCGACACTTCCTTCCTTCCTTCCGACACTTCCTTCCTTCCGACACTTCCTTCCTTCCGACACTTCCTTCCTTCCTTCCTTCCTGCCTTCCTGCCTTCCTGCCTTCCTGCCTTCCTGCCTTCCTGCCTTCCGACTCTTCCTTCCGACACTTCCTTCCGACACTTCTTTCCGACACTACCTTCCGACACTTCCTTCCGACACTTCCTTCCGACACTTCCTTCCTTCCGATATTTCCTTCCTTCCGACACTTCCTTCCTTCCTTCCGACATTTCCTCCCTTCCATCATTCCGACACTTCCTTCCTTCCTTCCTTCCGACACTTCCTTCCTTCCTTCCGACACTTCCTTCCTTCCTTCCTTCCTTCCTTCCTTCCTTCCTTCCTTCCTTCCTTCCTTCCTTCCTTCCTTCCTTCCTTCCTTCCGACACTTCCTTCCTTCCGACACTTCATTCCTTCCTTCCGACACTTCCTTCCTTCCTTCCTTCCTTCCTTCCTTCCTTCCTTCCTTCCTTCCTTGCTGCCTTCCTGCCTTCCTACCTTCCTGCCTTCCGACTCTTCCTTCCGACACTTCCTTCCGACACTTCTTTCCGACACTACCTTCCGACACTTCCTTCCGACACTTCCTTCCGACACTTCCTTCCTTCCGATATTTCCTTCCTTCCGACACTTCCTTCCTTCCTTCCGACATTTCCTCCCTTCCATCATTCCGACACTTCCTTCCTTCCTTCCTTCCTTCCTTCCTTCCTTCCTTCCTTCCTTCCTTCCTTCCTTCCTTCCTTCCTTCCTTCCTTCCTTCCTTCCGACACTTCCTTCCTTCCGAGACTTCCTTCCTTCCTTCCTTCCTTCCTTACTTCCATCCTTCCTTCCGACACTTCCTTCCGACACTTCCTTCCGACACTTCCTTCCGACACTTCCTTCCGACAATTCCTTCCGACAGTTCCTTCCTTCCTTCCGACACTTCCTTCCGACACTTCCTTCCGACACGTCCTTCCGACACGTCCTTCCGACACTTCCTTCCTTCCTTCCTTCCGACACTTCCTTCCTTCCTTCCTTCCGACACTTCCTTCCTTCCTTCCTTCCTTCCTTCCTTCCTTCCTTCCTTCCTTCCTTCCTTCCTTCCTTCCTTCCGACACTTCCTTCCGACACTTCCTTCCGACACGTCCTTCCGACACTTCCTTCCGACACTTCCTTCCTTCCGACACTTCCTTCTGTCCTTCCGACACTTCCTTCCTTCCTTCCGACACTTCCTTCCTTCAAACACTTCCTTCCGACACTTCCTTCCTTCCTTCCTTCTTTCCTTCCTTCCTTCCTTCCTTCCTTCCTTCCTTCCTTCCTTCCTTCCTTCCTTCCTTCCTTCCTTCCTTCCTTCCTTCCCTCCTTCCGACACTTCCTTCCGACACTTCCTTCCGACACTTCCTTCCGACACTTCCTTCCGACACTTCCTTTCGACACTTCCTTCATTCCGACACTTCCTTCCGACACTTCCTTCCTTCCGACACTTCCTTCCGACACTTCCTTCCGACACTTCCTTCCGACACTTCCTACCTTCCGATACTTCCTTCCGACACTTCCTTCCGACACTTCCTTCCTTCCGACACTTCCTTCCATCCTTCCGACACTTCCTTCCTTCCTTCCTTCCTTCCTTCCTTCCTTCCTTCCTTCCTTCCTTCCTTCCTTCCTTCCTTCCTTCCTCCGACACTTCCTTCCTCCGACACTTCCTTCCGACACTTCCTTCCTTCCGAGACTTCCTTCCTTCCGACACTTCCTTCCTTCCTTCCGACACTTCCTTCCTTCCTTCCTTCCGACACTTCCTTCCGACACTTCCTTCCGACACTTCCTTCCGACACTTCCTTCCAACACTTCCTTCCTTCCTTCCTTCCGACACTTCCTTCCTTCCTTCCTTCCTTCCTTCCTTCCTTCCTTCCTTCCTTCCTTCCTTCCTTCCGACATTTCCGACACTTCCGACACTTCCTTCCTTCCTTCCGACACTTCCTTCCGACACTTCCTTCCGACACTTCCTTCCGACACTTCCTTCCGACACGTCCTTCCTTCCTTCCTTCCTTCCTTCCTTCCTTCCTTCCTTCCTTCCGACACTTCCTTCCTTCCGACACTTCCTTCCTTCCGACACTTCCTTCCTTCCTTCCTTCCGACACTTCCTTCCTTCCTTCCGACACTTCCTTCCTTCAAACACTTCCTTCCGACACTTCCTTCCTTCCTTCTTTCCTTCCTTCCTTCCTTCTTTCCTTCCTTCCTTCCTTCCTTCCTTCCTTCCTTCCTTCCTTCCTTCCTTCCGACACTTCCTTCCGACACTTCCTTCCGACACTTCCTTCCGACACTTCCTTCCGACAATTCCTTCCCACACTTCCTTCCGACACTTCCTTCCGACACTTCCTTCCGACACTTCCTTCCTTCCTTCCGACACTTCCTTCCTTCCTTCCTTCCTTCCTTCCTTCCTTCCTTCCTTCCTTCCTTCCTTCCTTCCGACACTTCCTTCCGACACTTCCTTCCTTCCGACACTTCCTTCTGTCCTTCCTTCCGACACTTCCTTCCTTCCTTCCGACACTTCCTTCCTTCAACCACTTCCTTCCGACACTTCCTTCCTTCCTTCTTTCCTTCCTTCCTTCCTTCCTTCCTTCCTTCCTTCCTTCCTTCCTTCCTTCCTTCCTTCCTTCCTTCCTTCCTTCCTTCCTTCCTTCCTTCCTTCCTTCCTTCCTTCCTTCCTTCCTTCCTTCCCTCCTTCCGACACTTCCTTCCGACACTTCCTTCCGACACTTCCTTCTGACACTTCCTTCCGACACTTCCTTCCGACACTTCCTTCCGACACTTCCTTTCGACACTTCCTTCATTCCGACACTTCCTTCCGACACTTCCTTCCTTCCGACACTTCCTTCCGACACTTCCTTCCGACACTTCCTTCCGACACTTCCTACCTTCCGATACTTCCTTCCGACACTTCCTTCCGACACTTCCTTCCTTCCGACACTTCCTTCCATCCTTCCGACACTTCCTTCCTTCCTTCCTTCCTTCCTTCCTTCCTTCCTTCCTTCCTTCCTTCCTTCCTTCCTTCCTTCCTTCCTTCCTTCCTTCCTTCC
>JAYKTQ010000089.1:72500-77500 GCA_036010785.1 Ammospiza maritima maritima
CACTTCCTTCCGACACTTCCTTCCGACACTTCCTTCCTTCCTTCCGACACTTCCTTCCGACACTTCCTTCCGACACTTCTTTCCGACACTACCTTCCGACACTTCCTTCCGACACTTCCTTCCGACACTTCCTTCCGACACTTCCTTCCGACACTTCCTTCCTTCCGATATTTCCTTCCTTCCGACACTTCCTTCCTTCCTTCCGACACTTGCTCCCTTCCATCCTCCTTCCTTCCTTCCTTCCTTCCTTCCTTCCTTCCTTCCTTCCTTCCTTCCTTCCTTCCTTCCTTCCTTCCTTCCTTCCTTCCTCCGACACTTCCTCCGACACTTCCTTCCGACACTTCCTTCCTTCCGAGACTTCCTTCCTTCCGACACTTCCTTCCTTCCTTCCGACACTTCCTTCCTTCCTTCCTTCCGACACTTCCTTCCGACACTTCTTCCGACACTTCCTTCCGACACTTCCTTCCTTCCTTCCTTCCTTCCTTCCTTCCTTCCTTCCTTCCTTCCTTCCTTCCTTCCTTCCTTCCTTCCTTCCTTCTGACACTTCCTTCCGACACTTCCTTCCGACACTTCCTTCCGACACTTCCTTCCGACACGTCCTTCCGACACTTCCTTCCTTCCTTCCTTCCTTCCTTCCTTCCTTCCTTCCTTCCTTCCTTCCGACATTTCCGACACTTCCGGACACTTCCGACACTTCCTTCCTTCCTTCCGACACTTCCTTCCGACACTTCCTTCCGACACTTCCTTCCGACACTTCCTTCCGACACGTCCTTCCGACACTTCCTTCCTTCCTTCCTTCCTTCCTTCCTTCCTTCCTTCCTTCCTTCCTTCCTTCCTTCCTTCCTTCCTCCGACACTTCCTTCCTTCCTTCCTTCTGACACTTCCTTCCGACACTTCCTTCCGACACTTCCTTCCGACACTTCCTTCCGACACTTCCTTCCTACACTTCCTTCCGACACGTCCTTCCGACACTTCCTTCCTTCCTTCCTTCCTTCCTTCCTTCCTTCCTTCCTTCCTTCCTTCCGACACTTCCGACACTTCCTTCTTCCTTCCGACACTTCCTTCCGACACTTCCTTCCGACACTTCCTTCCGACACTTCCTTCCGACACTTCCTTCCGACACGTCCTTCCTTCCTTCCTTCCATCCTTCCTTCCTTCCTTCCTTCCTTCCTTCCTTCCTTCCTTCCTTCCTTCCTTCCTTCCTTCCTTCCGACACTTCCTTCCTTCCGACACTTCCTTCCTTCCGACACTTCCTTCCTTCGACACTTCCTTCCTTCCGACACTTCCTTCCTTCCCTTCCTTCCTTCCGACACTTCCTTCCTTCCTTCCGACACTTCCTTCCTTCAAACACTTCCTTCCGACACTTCCTTCCTTCCTTCTTTCCTTCCTTCCTTCCTTCCTTCCTTCCTTCCTTCCTTCCTTCCTTCCTTCCTTCCTTCCTTCCTTCCTTCCTTCCTTCCTTCCTTCCGACACTTCCTTCCTTCCGACACTTCCTTCCGACACTTCCTTCCGACACTTCCTTCCGACACTCCTTCCGACACTTCCTTCCGACACTTCCTTCCGACACTTCCTTTCGACACTTCCTTCATTCCGACACTTCCTTCCGACACTTCCTTCCTTCCGACACTTCCTTACGACACTCCTTCCGACACTTCCTTCCGACACTTCCTCCTTCCGATACTTCCTTCCGACACTTCCTTCCGACACTTCCTTCCTTCCGACACTTCCTTCCTTCCTTCCGACACTTCCTTCTGACACTTCCTTCCAACACTTCCTTCCGACACTTCCTTCCGACACTTCCTTCTGACACTTCCTTCCGACACTTCCTTCCGACACTTCCTTCCTTCCGACACTTCCTTCCTTCCGACACTTCCTTCCTTCCTTCCGACACTTCCTTCCTTCCTTCCTTCCTTCCTTCCTTCCTTCCTTCCTTCCTTCCTTCCTTCCTTCCTTCCGACACTTCCTTCCTTCCGACACTTCTTCCTTCCTTCCGACACTTCCTTCCTTCCTTCCGACACTTCCTTCCTTCCTTCCTTCCTTCCTTCCTGCCTTCCTGCCTCCCTGCCTTCCTGCCTTCCTGCCTTCTGACTCTTCCTTCCGACACTTCCTTCCGACACTTCTTTCCGACACTACCTTCCGACACTTCCTTCCGACACTTCCTTCCGACACTTCCTTCCTTCCGATATTTCCTTCCTTCCGACACTTCCTTCCTTCCTTCCGACACTTCCTCCCTTCCATCATTCCGACACTTCCTCCTTCCTTCCTTCCGACACTTCCTTCCTTCCTTCCGACACTTCCTTCCGACACTTCCTTCCGACACTTCCTTCCGACACTTCCTTCCGACACTTCCTTCCTACACTTCCTTCCGACACGTCCTTCCGACACTTCCTTCCTTCCTTCCTTCCTTCCTTCCTTCCTTCCTTCCTTCCGACATTTCCGACACTTCCGACACTTCCTTCCTTTATTCCGACACTTCCTTCCGACACTTCCTTCCGACACTTCTTCCGACACTTCCTTCCGACACTTCCTTCCGACACGTCCTTCCTTCCTTCCTTCCATCCTTCCTTCCATCCTTCCTTCCTTCCTTCCTTCCTTCCTTCCTTCCTTCCTTCCTTCCTTCCTTCCTTCCTTCCGACACTTCCTTCCTTCCGACACTTCCTTCCTTCCGACACTTCCTTCCTTCCTTCCTTCCGACACTTCCTTCCTTCCTTCCGACACTTCCTTCCTTCAAACACTTCCTTCCGACACTTCCTTCCTTCCTTCTTTCCTTCCTTCCTTCCTTCCTTCCTTCCTTCCTTCCTTCCTTCCTTCCTTCCTTCCTTCCTTCCTTCCTTCCTCCTTCCTTCCGACACTTCCTTCCTTCCGACACTTCCTTCCGACACTTCCTTCCGACACATCCTTCCGACTCTCCTTCCGACACTTCCTTCCGACACTTCCTTCCGACACTTCCTTCATTCCGACACTTCCTTCCGACACTTCCTTCCTTCCGACACTTCCTTCCGACACTTCCTTCCGACACTTCCTTCCTACACTTCCTTCCGACACGTCCTTCCGACACTTCCTTCTTCCTTCCTTCCTTCCTTCCTTCCTTCCTTCCGACATTTCCGACACTTCCGACACTTCCTTCCTTCCTTCCGACACTTCCTTCCGACACTTCCTTCCGACACTTCCTTCCGACACTTCCTTCCGACACTTCCTTCCGACACGTCCTTCCTTCCTTCCATCCTTCCTTCCTTCCTTCCTTCCTTCCTTCCTTCCTTCCTTCCTTCCTTCCTTCCTTCCTTCCTTCCTTCCGACACTTCCTTCCTTCCGACACTTCCTTCCTTCCGACACTTCCTTCCTTCCTTCCTTCCTTCCGACACTTCCTTCCTTCCTTCCGACACTTCCTTCCTTCAAACACTTCCTTCCGACACTTCCTTCCTTCCTTCCGACACTTCCTTCCTTCCGACACTTCCTTCCTTCCGACACTTCCTTCCTTCCTTCCTTCCTGCCTTCCTGCCTTCCTGCCTTCCTGCCTTCCTGCCTTCCGACTCTTCCTTCCGACACTTCCTTCCGACACTTCTTTCCGACACTACCTTCCGACACTTCCTTCCGACACTTCCTTCCGACACTTCCTTCCTTCCGATATTTCCTTCCTTCCGACACTTCCTTCCTTCCTTCCGACACTTCCTCCCTTCCATCATTCCGACACTTCCTTCCTTCCTTCCTTCCTTCCGACACTTCCTTCCTTCCTTCCGACACTTCCTTCCTTCCTTCCTTCCTTCCTTCCTTCCTTCCTTCCTTCCTTCCTTCCTTCCTTCCTTCCTTCCTTCCTTCCTTCCGACACTTCCTTCCTTCCGACACTTCCTTCCTTCCGACACTTCCTTCCTTCCTTCCGACACTTCCTTCCTTCCTTCCTTCCTTCCTTCCTTCCTTCCTTCCTGCCTTCCTGCCTTCCTGCCTTCCTACCTTCCTGCCTTCCGACTCTTCCTTCGACACTTCCTTCCGACACTTCTTTCCGACACTACCTTCCGACACTTCCTTCCGACACTTCCTTCCGACACTTCCTTCCTTCCGATATTTCCTTCCTTCCGACCTTCCTTCCTTCCTTCGACATTTCCTCCCTTCCATCATTCCGACACTTCCTTCCTTCCTTCCTTCCTTCCTTCCTTCCTCCTTCCTTCCTTCCTTCCTTCCTTCCTTCCTTCCTTCCTTCCTTCCTTCCTTCCTTCCTTCCTTCCTTCCTTCCTTCCTTCCTTCCGACACTTCCTTCCTTCCGACACTTCCTTCCTTCCGAGACTTCCTTCCTTCCTTCCTTCCTTCCTTCCTTCCTTCCTTCCTTCCTTCCTTCCTTCCTTCCTTCCGACACTTCCTTCCTTCCGACACTTCCTTCCTTCCTTCCGACACTTCCTTCCTTCCTTCCGACACTTCCTTCCGACACTTCCTTCCGACACTTCCTTCCGACACTTCCTTCCGACACTTCCTTCCGACAGTTCCTTCCTTCCTTCCGACACTTCCTTCCGACACTTCCTTCCGACACGTCCTTCCGACACGTCCTTCCGACACTTCCTTCCTTCCTTCCTTCCGACACTTCCTTCCTTCCTTCCGACACTTCCTTCCTTCCTTCCTTCCTTCCTTCCTTCCTTCCTTCCTTCCTGCCTTCCTGCCTTCCTGCCTTCCTGCCTTCCTGCCTTCCTTCCTTCCTTCCGACACTTCCTTCCGACACTTCATTCCGACACTTCCTTCCGACACTTCCTTCCGACACGTCCTTCCGACACTTCCTTCCTTCCTTCCTTCCTTCCTTCCTTCCGACACTTCCTTCCTTCCTTCCTTCCTTCCTTCCTTCCTTCCTTCTTCCTTCCTTCCTTCCTTCCTTCCTTCCTTCCTTCCTTCCTTCCTTCCTTCCTTCCTTCCTTCCTTCCTTCCTTCCTCCCGACACTTCCTTCCGACACTTCCTTCCGACACTTCCTTCCTTCCTTACGACACTCCCTGCCTTCCTTCCTTCCTTCCGACACTTCCTT
>JAYKTQ010000089.1:85000-90000 GCA_036010785.1 Ammospiza maritima maritima
TCCTTCCTTCCGACACTTCCTTCCTTCCTTCCGACACTTCCTTCTGACACTTCCTTCCAACACTTCCTTCCGACACTTCCTTCCGACACTTCCTTCTGACACTTCCTTCCGACACTTCCTTCCGACACTTCCTTCCTTCCGACACTTCCTTCCTTCCGACACTTCCTTCCTTCCTTCCGACACTTCCTTCCTTCCTTCCTTCCTTCCTTCCTTCCTTCCTTCCTTCCTTCCTTCCTTCCGACACTTCCTTCCTTCCGACACTTCCTTCCTTCCTTCCGACCCTTCCTTCCTTCCGACACTTCCTTCCTTCCTTCCTTCCTTCCTTCCTGCCTTCCTGCCTCCCTGCCTTCCTGCCTTCCTGCCTTCTGACTCTTCCTTCCGACACTTCCTTCCGACACTTCTTTCCGACACTACCTTCCGACACTTCCTTCCGACACTTCCTTCCGACACTTCCTTCCTTCCGATATTTCCTTCCTTCCGACACTTCCTTCCTTCCTTCCGACACTTCCTCCCTTCCATCATTCCGACACTTCCTTCCTTCCTTCCTTCCGACACTTCCTTCCTTCCTTCCGACACTTCCTTCCGACACTTCCTTCCGACACTTCCTTCCGACACTTCCTTCCGACACTTCCTTCCTACACTTCCTTCCGACACGTCCTTCCGACACTTCCTTCCTTCCTTCCTTCCTTCCTTCCTTCCTTCCGACATTTCCGACACTTCCGACACTTCCTTCCTTTATTCCGACACTTCCTTCCGACACTTCCTTCCGACACTTCCTTCCGACACTTCCTTCCGACACTTCCTTCCGACACGTCCTTCCTTCCTTCCTTCCATCCTTCCTTCCATCCTTCCTTCCTTCCTTCCTTCCTTCCTTCCTTCCTTCCTTCCGACACTTCCTTCCTTCCGACACTTCCTTCCTTCCGACACTTCCTTCCTTCCTTCCTTCCGACACTTCCTTCCTTCCTTCCGACACTTCCTTCCTTCAAACACTTCCTTCCGACACTTCCTTCCTTCCTTCTTTCCTTCCTTCCTTCCTTCCTTCCTTCCTTCCTTCCTTCCTTCCTTCCTTCCTTCCTTCCTTCCTTCCTTCCGACACTTCCTTCCTTCCGACACTTCCTTCCGACACTTCCTTCCGACACATCCTTCCGACTCTTCCTTCCGACACTTCCTTCCGACACTTCCTTCCGACACTTCCTTCATTCCGACACTTCCTTCCGACACTTCCTTCCTTCCGACACTTCCTTCCGACACTTCCTTCCGACACTTCCTTCCTACACTTCCTTCCGACACGTCCTTCCGACACTTCCTTCCTTCCTTCCTTCCTTCCTTCCTTCCTTCCTTCCTTCCTTCCGACATTTCCGACACTTCCGACACTTCCTTCCTTCCTTCCGACACTTCCTTCCGACACTTCCTTCCGACACTTCCTTCCGACACTTCCTTCCGGCACTTCCTTCCGACACGTCCTTCCTTCCTTCCATCCTTCCTTCCTTCCTTCCTTCCTTCCTTCCTTCCTTCCTTCCTTCCTTCCTTCCTTCCTTCCTTCCGACACTTCCTTCCTTCCGACACTTCCTTCCTTCCGACACTTCCTTCCTTCCTTCCTTCCTTCCGACACTTCCTTCCTTCCTTCCGACACTTCCTTCCTTCAAACACTTCCTTCCGACACTTCCTTCCTTCCTTCTTTCCTTCCTTCCTTCCTTCCTTCCTTCCTTCCTTCCTTCCTTCCTTCCTTCCTTCCTTCCTTCCTTCCTTCCTTCCTTCCGACACTTCCTTCCTTCCGACACTTCCTTCCTTCCGACACTTCCTTCCGACACTTCCTTCCGACACTTCCTTCCGACACTTCCTTCCGACACTTCCTTCCGACACTTCCTTCCGACACTTCCTTTCGACACTTCCTTCATTCCGACACTTCCTTCCGACACTTCCTTCCTTCCGACACTTCCTTCCGACACTTCCTTCCGACACTTCCTTCCGATACTTCCTACCTTCCGATACTTCCTTCCGACACTACCTTCCGACACTTCCTTCCTTCCGACACTTCCTTCCTTCCTTCCGACACTTCCTTCTGACACTTCCTTCCAACACTTCCTTCCGACACTTCCTTCCGACACTTCCTTCTGACACTTCCTTCCGACACTTCCTTCCGACACTTCCTTCCTTCCGACACTTCCTTCCTTCCGACACTTCCTTCCTTCCTTCCGACACTTCCTTCCTTCCTTCCGACACTTCCTTCCTTCCTTCCTTCCTTCCTTCCTTCCTTCCTTCCTTCCTTCCTTCCTTCCT
The DNA here is from genome assembly GCA_036010785.1 of Ammospiza maritima maritima. Classification (NCBI taxonomy): domain Eukaryota; kingdom Metazoa; phylum Chordata; class Aves; order Passeriformes; family Passerellidae; genus Ammospiza; species Ammospiza maritima. The sequence continues at coordinate 87,281 of JAYKTQ010000089.1, forward strand.
TCCTTCCTTCCTTCCTTCCGACACTTCCTTCCTTCCTTCCGACACTTCCTTCCTTCCTTCCTTCCTTCCTTCCTGCCTTCCTGCCTCCCTGCATTCCTGCCTTCCTGCCTTCTGACTCTTCCTTCCGACACTTCCTTCCGACACTTCTTTCCGACACTACCTTCCGACACTTCCTTCCGACACTTCCTTCCGACACTTCCTTCCTTCCGATATTTCCTTCCTTCCGACACTTCCTTCCTTCCTTCCGACACTTCCTCCCTTCCATCATTCCGACACTTCCTTCCTTCCTTCCTTCCGACACTTCCTTCCTTCCTTCCGACACTTCCTTCCTTCCTTCCTTCCTTCCTTCCTTCCTTCCTTCCTTCCTTCCTTCCTTCCTTCCTTCCTTCCTTCCTTCCTTCCGACACTTCCTTCCGACACTTCCTTCCGACACTTCCTTCCGACACTTCCTTCCTACACTTCCTTCCGACACGTCCTTCCGACACTTCCTTCCTTCCTTCCTTCCTTCCTTCCTTCCTTCCTTCCTTCCGACATTTCCGACACTTCCGACACTTCCTTCCTTCATTCCGACACTTCCTTCCGACACTTCCTTCCGACACTTCCTTCCGACACTTCCTTCCGACACTTCCTTCCGACACGTCCTTCCTTCCTTCCTTCCATCCTTCCTTCCTTCCTTCCTTCCTTCCTTCCTTCCTTCCTTCCTTCCTTCCTTCCTTCCTTCCTTCCTTCCGACACTTCCTTCCTTCCGACACTTCCTTCCTTCCGACACTTCCTTCCTTCCGACACTTCCTTCCTTCCTTCCTTCCGACACTTCCTTCCTTCCTTCCGACACTTCCTTCCTTCAAACACTTCCTTCCGACACTTCCTTCCTTCCTTCTTTCCTTCCTTCCTTCCTTCCTTCCTTCCTTCCTTCCTTCCTTCCGACACTTCCGACACTTCCGACACTTCCGACACTTCCTTCCGACACTTCCTTCCGACACTTCCTTCCGACACTTCCTTCCGACACTTCCTTCCGACACTTCCTTTCGACACTTCCTTCATTCCGACACCTCCTTCCGACACTTCCTTCCTTCCGACACTTCCTTCCGACACTTCCTTCCGACACTTCCTTCCGACACTTCCTACCTTCCGATACTTCCTTCCGACACTTCCTTCCGACACTTCCTTCCTTCCGACACTTCCTTCCTTCCTTCCGACACTACCTTCCGACACTTCCTTCCGACACTTCCTTCCGACACTTCCTTTCTTCCGATATTTCCTTCCTTCCGACACTTCCTTCCTTCCTTCCGACACTTCCTCCCTTCCATCATTCCGACACTTCCTTCCTTCCTTCCTTCCGACACTTCCTTCCTTCCTTCCGACACTTCCTTCCTTCCTTCCTTCCTTCCTTCCTTCCTTCCTTCCTTCCTTCCTTCCTTCCTTCCTTCCTTCCTTCCTTCCTTCCTTCCGACACTTCCTTCCTTCCGACACTTCCTTCCTTCCGACACTTCCTTCCTTCCTTCCGACACTTCCTTCCTTCCTTCCTTCCTACCTTCCTTCCTTCCTTCCTTCCTTCCTGCCTTCCTGCCTTCCTGCCTTCCTGCCTTCCTGCCTTCCGACTCTTCCTTCCGACACTTCCTTCCGACACTTCTTTCCGACACTACCTTCCGACACTTCCTTCCGACACTTCCTTCCGACACTTCCTTCCTTCCGATATTTCCTTCCTTCCGACACTTCCTTCCTTCCTTCCGACACTTCCTCCCTTCCATCATTCCGACACTTCCTTCCTTCCTTCCTTCCTTCCTTCCTTCCTTCCTTCCTTCCTTCCTTCCTTCCTTCCTTCCTTCCTTCCTTCCTTCCTTCCTTCCGACACTTCCTTCCTTCCTTCCGACACTTCCTTCCTTCCTTCCTTCCTTCCTTCCTGCCTTCCTGCCTCCCTGCATTCCTGCCTTCCTGCCTTCTGACTCTTCCTTCCGACACTTCCTTCCGACACTTCTTTCCGACACTACCTTCCGACAATTCCTTCCGACACTTCCTTCCGACACTTCCTTCCTTCCGATATTTCCTTCCTTCCGACACTTCCTTCCTTCCTTCCGACACTTCCTCCCTTCCATCATTCCGACACTTCCTTCCTTCCTTCCTTCCGACACTTCCTTCCTTCCTTCCGACACTTCCTTCCTTCCTTCCTTCCTTCCTTCCTTCCTTCCTTCCTTCCTTCCTTCCTTCCTTCCTTCCTTCCGACACTTCCTTCCGACACTTCCTTCCGACACTTCCTTCCGACACTTCCTTCCGACACTTCCTTCCTACACTTCCTTCCGACACGTCCTTCCGACACTTCCTTCCTTCCTTCCTTCCTTCCTTCCTTCCTTCCGACATTTCCGACACTTCCGACACTTCCTTCCTTCATTCCGACACTTCCTTCCGACACTTCCTTCCGACACTTCCTTCCGACACTTCCTTCCGACACTTCCTTCCGACACGTCCTTCCTTCCTTCCTTCCATCCTTCCTTCCTTCCTTCCTTCCTTCCTTCCTTCCTTCCTTCCTTCCTTCCTTCCTTCCTTCCTTCCTTCCTTCCTTCCTTCCTTCCGACACTTCCTTCCTTCCGACACTTCCTTCCTTCCGACACTTCCTTCCTTCCGACACTTCCTTCCTTCCTTCCTTCCGACACTTCCTTCCTTCCTTCCGACACTTCCTTCCTTCAAACACTTCCTTCCGACACTTCCTTCCTTCCTTCTTTCCT
>JAYKTQ010000089.1:107500-120377 GCA_036010785.1 Ammospiza maritima maritima
CACTTCCTTCGACCTTCCTTCCTTCCTTCCTTCCTCTCTTCCTTCCTTCCTTCTTCCTTCTTCCTTCCCTCCTTCCTTCCTTCCTTCCCTTCCTTCCTTCCCCTTCCTTCCTTCCTCCGACACTTCCTTCCTCCTCCTTCCTTCCGACACTTCTTTCCGACACTTCCTTCCGACACTTCCTTCCGACAACCACCTTCCGACACTTCCTTCCGACACTTCCTTCCTTCCTTCCTTCCTTCCTTCCTTCCTTCCTTCCTTCCTTCCTTCCTTCCTTCCTTCCTTCCTTCCTTCCTTCCTTCCTTCCGACACTTCCTTCGACACTTCCTTCCGACACTTCCTTCCGACACTTCCTTCCGACACTTCCTTCCTTCCTTCCTTCCTTCCTTCCTTCCTTCCTTCCTTCCTTCCTTCCTTCCTTCCGACACTTCCTTCCTTCCTTCCTTCCCTCCTTCCTTCCGACACTTCCTTCCGACACTTCCTTCCGACACTTCCTTCCGACACTTCCTTCCTTCCTTCCTTCCTTCCTTCCTTCCTTCCTTCCTTCCTTCCTTCCTTCCTTCCTTCCTTCCTTCCTTCCTTCCTTCCTTCCTTCTTTCCTTCCTTCCTTCCTTCCTTCTTTCCTTCCGACACTTCCTTCCGACACTTCCTTCCGACACTACCTTCCGACACTTCTTCCGACACTTCCTTCCGACACTTCCTTCCGACACTTCCTTCCTTCCGATATTTCCTTCCTTCCGACACCTTCCTTCTTTCCTTCCGACACTTTCCTTCCTTCCTTCCTTCCTTCCTTCCTTCCTTCCTTCCTTCCTTCTTCCTTCCTTCCTTCCTTCCTTCCTTCCTTCCTTCCTTCCTTCCTCCTTCTTTCCTTCCTTCCTTCCTTCCTTCCTTCCTTCCTTCCTTCCTTTGACACTCCTTCCTCTGACACTTCCTTCCGACACTTCCTTCCGACACTTCCTTCCACCCGAGACTTCCTTCCTTCCGACACTTCCTTCCTTCCTTCCGACACTTCCTTCCTTCCTTCCGACACTTCCTTCCGACACTTCCTTCGACACTTCCTTCCGACACTTCCTCCGACACCACCTTCCCACACTTCTTTCCTTCCTTCCTTCCGATACTTCCTTCCTTCCTTCCGACACTTCCTTCCTTCCTTCCTTCCTTCCTTCCTTCCTTCCTTCCTTCCTTCCTTCCTTCCTTCCTTCCTTCCTTCCTTCCTTCCTTCCTTCCTTCCTTCCTTCCTTCTATCCTTCCGACACTTCCTTCCGACACTTCCTTCCGACACTTCCTTCCTTCCTTCCTTCCTTCCTTCCTTCCTTCCTTCCTTCCTTCTCTTCCTTCTTCCTTCCTTCCTTCCTTCCTTCCTTCCTTCCTTCCTTCCGACACTTCCTTCCGACACTTCCTTCCGACACTTCCTTCCGACACTTCCTTCCGACACTTCCTTCCGACACTTCCTTCCGACACTCTCTTCCTTCCTTCCTTCCTTCCTTCCTTCCTTCCTTCCTTCCTTCCTTCCTTCCTTCCTTCCTTCCTTCCTCCTTCCGACACTTCCTTCCTTCCTTCCGACACTTCCTTCCTTCCTTCCGACACTTCCTTCCTTCCTTCCTTCCGACACTTCCTTCCTTCCGACACTTCCTTCCTTCCTTCCGACACTTCCTTCCTTCCTTCCTTCCTTCCTTCCTTCCTTCCTTCCTTCCTTCCTTCCTTCCTTCCTTCCTTCCTTCCTTCCTTCCTTCCTTCTTCCTTCCTTCCTTCCTTCCTTCCTTCCTTCCGACACTTCCTTCCGGACACTTCCTTCCGACACTTCCTTCCGACACTTCCTTCCGACACTTCCTTCCTTCCTTCCTTCCTTCCTTCCTTCCTTCCTTCCTTCCTTCCTTCCTTCCTTCCTTCCGACACTTCCTTCCTTCCTTCCTTCCTTCCGACACTTCCTTCCGACACTTCCTTCCGACACTTCCTTCCGACACCACCTTCCGACACTTCTTCCGACACTTCCTTCCTTCCTTCCTTCCTTCCTTCCTTCCTTCCTTCCTTCCTTCCTTCCTTCCTTCCTTCCTTCCTTCCTTCTTCCGACACTTCCTTCCGACACTTCCTTCCGACACTTCCTTCCGACACTTCCTTCCGACACTTCCTTCCTTCCTTCCTTCTTCCTTCCTTCCTTCCTTCCTTCCTTCCTTCCTTCCTTCCTTCCTTCCTTCCTTCCTTCCGACACTTCCTTCCTTCCTTCCTTCCCTCCTTCCTTCCGACACTTCCTTCCGACACTTCCTTCCGACACTTCCTTCCGACACTTCCTTCCTTCCTTCCTTCCTTCCTTCCTTCCTTCCTTCCTTCCTTCCTTCCTTCCTTCCTTCCTTCCTTCCTTCCTCCTTCCTTCCTTCTTCCTTCCTTCCTTCCTTCCTTCTTTCCTTCCGACACTTCCTTCCGACACTTCCCTTCCGACACTACTTCCGACACTTCCTTCCGACACTTCCTTCCTCCCGACACTTCCTTCCGACACTTCCTTCCTTCCGATATTTCCTTCCTTCCGACACTTCCTTCTTTCCTTCCGACACTTCCTTCCTTCCTTCCTTCCTTCCTTCCTTCCTTCCTTCCTTCCTTCCTTCCTTCCTTCCTTCCTTCCTTCCTTCCTTCCTTCCTTCCTTCCTTCCGACACTTCCTTCCTTCCTTCCTTCCTTCCTTCCTTCCTTCCTTCCTTCCGTCCTTCCTTCCTTCCTTCCTTCCTTCCTTCCTTCCGACACTTCCTTCCTTCCTTCCTTCCTTCCTTTCCTCCTTCCTTCCTTCCTTCCTTCCTTCCTTCCTTCCTTCCTTCCTTCCTTCCTTCCTTCCTTCCTTCCATCCTTCCTTCCTTCCTTCCTTCCTTCCTTCCTTCCTCCGACACTTCCTTCCGACACTTCCTTCCGACCCTTCCTTCCTTCCGAGACTTCCTTCCTTCCGACACTTCCTTCCTTCCTTCGACACTTCTTCCGACACTTCCTTCCGGCACTTCCTTCCGACACTTCCTTCCGACACTCCTTCCAACACTTCCTTCCTTCCTTCCTTCCGACACTTCCTTCCTTCCTTCCTTCCTTCCTTCCTTCCTTCCTTCCTTCCTTCCTTCTTCCTTCCTTCCTTCCTTCCTTCCTTCCTTCCTTCCTTCCTTCCTTCCTTCCTTCTTTCCTCCCTCCCTTCCTCCCTCCCTCCCTCCCTCCTCCCCTCCCTCCCTCCCTCCCTCCCACATTCCTTCCTTCCTTCCTTCCTCCTTCCTTCCTTCCTTCCTTCCTTCCTTCCTTCCTTCCTTCCTTCCTTCCTTCCTTCCTTCCTTCCTTCCTTCCTTCCTTCCTTCCTTCCTTCCTTTCTTCCTTCATTCCTTCCTTCCTTCCTTCCTCCGACACTTCTTCCTCCGACACTTCCTTCCTCCGACACTTCATTCCGACACTTCCTTCCGACACTTCCTTCCTTCCGACACTTCCTTCCTTCCTTCCGACACTTCCTTCCTTCCTTCCGACACTTCCTTCCGACACTTCCTTCCGACACTTCCTTCCTTCCTTCCTTCCGACACTTCCTTTCGACACTTCCTTCATTCCGACACATCCTTCCGACACTTCCTTCCTTCCGACACTTCCTTCCGACACTTCCTTCCGACACTTCCTTCCGACACTTCCTTCCTTCCGACACTTCCTTCCGACACTTCCTTCCGACACTTCCTTCCGACACTTCCTACCTTCCGATACTTCCTTCCGACACTTCCTTCCGACACTTCCTTCCTTCCGACACTTCCTTCCTTCCTTCCGACACTTCCTTCTGACACTTCCTTCCAACACTTCCTTCCGACACTTCCTTCTGACACTTCCTTCTGACACTTCCTTCCAACACTTCCTTCCGACACTTCCTTCCTTCCTTCCTTCCTTCCTTCCTTCCTTCCTTCCTTCCTTCCTTCCGACACTTCCTTCCTTCCTTCCGACACTTCCTTCCTTCTTCCGACACTTCCTTCCTTCCTTCCTTCCTTCCTTCCTTCCTTCCTTCCTTCTTCCTTCCTTCCTTCCTTCCTTCCGACACTTCCTTCCGACACTTCCTTCCGACACTTCCTTCCGACACTTCTTTCGACACTACCTTCTGACACTTCCTTCCGACACTTCCTTCCGACACTTCCTTCCGACATTTCCTTCCGACACTTCCTTCCTTCCGATATTTCCTTCCTTCCGACACTTCCTTCCTTCCTTCCGACACTTCCTCCCTTCCTTCCTTCCTTCCTTCCTTCTTCCTTCCTTCCTTCCTTCCTTCCTTCCTTCCTTCCTTCCTTCCTTCCTTTGACACTTCCTTCCTCCGACACTTCCTTCCGACACTTCCTTCGACACTTCCTTCCTTCCGAGACTTCCTTCCTTCCGACACTTCCTCCTTCCTTCCGACACTTCCTTCCTTCTTTCCGACACTTCCTTCCGACACTTCCTTCCGACACTTCCTTCCGACACTTCCTTCCGACACTTCCTTCCAACACTTCTTTCCTTCCTTCCTTCCGACACTTCCTTCCTTCCTTCCGACACTTCCTTCCTTCCTTCCTTCCATCCTTCCTTCCTTCCTTCCTTCCTTCCTTCCTTCCTTCCTTCCTTCCTTCCCTCCCTCCTTCCGACACTTCCTTCCTTCCTTCCTTATGACACTTCCTTTCAGACACTTCCTTCATTCCGACACTTCCTTCCGACACTTCCTTCCTTCCGACACTTCCTTCCGACACTTCCTTCCGACACTTCCTTCCTTGACACTTCCTACCTTCCGATACTTCCTTCCGACACTTCCTTCCGACAATTCTTTCCTTCCGACACTTCCTTCCTTCCTTTGTTCCGACACTTCCTTCTGACACTTCCTTCCAACACTTCCTTCCGACACTTCCTTCCGACACTTCCTTCTGGCACTTCCTTCCGACACTTCCTTCCGACACTTCCTTCCTTCCTTCCTTCCTTCCTTCCTTCCTTCCTTCCTTCCTTCCTTCCTTCCTTCCTTCCTTCCTTCCTTCCTTCCTTCCTTCCTTCCTTCCTTCCTTCCGACACTTCCTTCCTTCCTTCCTTCCTTCCTTCCTTCCTTCCTTCCTTCCTTCCTTCCTTCCTTCCTTCCTCCTTCCTTCCCTTCCTTCCGACACTTCCTTCCGACACTTCCTTTCCTTCGACACTTCCTTCCTTCCTTCCTTCCTTCCTTCCTTCCTTCCTTCCTTCCTTCCTTCCTTCCTTCCTTCCTTCCTTCCTTCCTTCCTTCCGACACTTCATTCCGACACTTCCTTCCGACACTTCCTTCCGACACTTCCTTCCGACACTTCCTTCCGACACTTCCTTCCTTCCTTCCGACACTTCCTTCCTTCCTTCCGACACTTCCTTCCTTCCTTCCTTCCGACACTTCCTTCCTTCCGACACTTCCTTCCTTCCTTCCGACACTTCCTTCCTTCCTTCCTTCCTTCCTTCCTTCCTTCCTTCCTTCCTTCCTTCCTTCCTTCCTTCCTTCCTTCCTTCCTTCCTTCCTTCCGACACTTCCTTCCGACACTTCCTTCCGACACTTCCTTCCTTCCTTCCTTCCTTCCTTCCTTCCTTCCTTCCTCCTTCCTTCCTTCCTTCCTTCCTTCCTTCCTTCCTTCCTTCCTTCCTTCCTCCTTCCTCCGACACTTCCTTCCTTCCTTCCTCCGACACTTCCTTCCTCCGACACTTCCTTCCTCCGACACTTCCTTCCGACACTTCCTTCCGACACTTCCTTCCTTCCGACACTCCCTTCCTTCCTTCCGACACTTCCTTCCTTCCTTCCGACACTTCCTTTCCGACACTTCCTTCCGACACTTCCTTCCTTCCTTCCTTCCGACACTTCCTTTCGACACTTCCTTCATTCCGACACATCCTTCCGACACTTCCTTCCGACACTTCCTTCCGACACTTCCTTCCGACACTTCCTTCCGACACTTCCTACCTTCCGATACTTCCTTCCGACACTTCCTTCCGAAACTTCCTTCCTTCCGACACTTCCTTCCTTCCTTCCGACACTTCCTTCTGACACTTCCTTCCAACACTTCCTTCCGACACTTCCTTCTGACACTTCCTTCTGACACTTCCTTCCGACACTTCCTTCCGACACTTCCTTCCGACACTTCCTTCCTTCCTTCCTTCCTTCCTTCCTTCCTTCCTTCCTTCCTTCCTTCCGACACTTCTTTCCTTCCTTCCGACACTTCCTTCCTTCCTTCCGACACTTCTTCCTTCCTTCCTTCCTTCCTTCCTTCCTTCCTTCCTTCCTTCCTTCCTTCCTTCCTTCCTTCCTTCCTTCCTTCCTTCCTTCCTTCCGACACTTCCTTCCGACACTTCCTTCCGACACTTCCTTCCGACACTTCTTCCGACACTTCTTTCCGACACTACCTTCTGACACTTCCTTCCGACACTTCCTTCCGACACTTCCTTCCGACATTCCTTCCGACACTTCCTTCCTTCCGATATTTCCTTCCTTCCGACACTTCCTTCCTTCTTCCGACACTTCCTCCCTTCCTTCCTTCCTTCCTTCCTTCCTTCCTTGCTTCCTTCCTTCCTTCCTTCCTTCCTTCCTTCCTTCCTTCCTTCCTTTGACACTTCCTTCCTCTGACACTTCCTTCCGACACTTCCTTCCGACACTTCCTTCCACCCGAGACTTCCTTCCTTCCGACACTTCCTTCCTTCCTTCCGACACTTCCTTCCTTCCTTCCGACACTTCCTTCCGACACTTCCTTCCTTCCTTCCTTCCTTCCTTCCTTCCCTCCCTCCTTCCGACACTTCCTTCCTTCCTTCCTTCCGACACTTCCTTTCGACACTTCCTTCATTCCGACACTTCCTTCCGACCTACTTTCCTTCCTTCCGACACTTCCTTCCGACACTTCCTTCCGACACTTCCTTCCGACACTTCCTACCTTCCGATACTTCCTTCCGACACTTCCTTCCGACAATTCTTTCCTTCCGACACTTCCTTCCTTCCTTCCGACACATCCTTCTGACACTTCCTTCCAACACTTCCTTCCGACACTTCCTTCCGACACTTCCTTCTGGCACTTCCTTCCGACACTTCCTTCCTTCCTTCCTTCCTTCCTTCCTTCCTTCCTTCCTTCCTTCCTTCCTTCCTTCCTTCCTTCCTTCCTTCCTTCCTTCCTTCCTTCCGACACTTCCTTCCTTCCTTCCTTCCTTCCTTCCTTCCTTCCTTCCTTCCTTCCTTCCTTCCTTCCTTCCTTCCTTCCTTCCGACACTTCCTTCCGACACTTCCTTCCGACACTTCCTTCCTTCCTTCCTTCCTTCTTCCTTCCTTCTTCCTTCCTTCCTTCCTTCCTTCCTTCCTTCCTTCCTTCCGACACTTCATTCCGACACTTCCTTCCGACACTTCCTTCCGACACTTCCTTCCGACACTTCCTTCCGACACTTCCTTCCTTCCTTCCGAGACTTCCTTCCTTCCTTCCGACACTTCCTTCCTTCCTTCCTTCCGACACTTCCTTCCTTCCGACACTTCCTTCCTTCCTTCCGACACTTCCTTCCTTCCTTCCTTCCTTCCTTCCTTCCTTCCTTCCTTCCTTCCTTCCTTCCTTCCTTCCTTCCTTCCTTCCTTCCTTCCTTCCTTCCGACACTTCCTTCCGACACTTCCTTCCGACATCCTTCCTTCCTTCCTTCCTTCCTTCCTTCCTTCCTTCCTTCCTTCCTTCCTTCCTTCCTTCCTTCCTTCCTTCCTTCCTTCCTTCCTTCCTTCCTTCCTTCCTTCCTTCCTTCCTTCCTTCCTTCCTTCCTTCCTCCGACACTTCCTTCCTTCCTTCCTCCGACACTTCCTTCCTCCGACACTTCCTTCCTCCGACACTTCCTTCCGACACTTCCTTCCGACACTTCCTTCCTTCCGACACTCCCTTCCTTCCTTCCGACACTTCCTTCCTTCCTTCCGACACTTCCTTCCGACACTTCCTTCCGACACTTCCTTCCTTCCTTCCTTCCGACACTTCCTTTCGACACTTCCTTCATTCTGACACATCCTTCCGACACTTCCTTCCGACACTTCCTTCCGACACTTCCTTCCGACACTTCCTTCCGACACTTCCTACCTTCCGATACTTCCTTCCGACACTTCCTTCCGAAACTTCCTTCCTTCCGACACTTCCTTCCTTCCTTCCGACACTTCCTTCTGACACTTCCTTCCAACACTTCCTTCCGACACTTCCTTCTGACACTTCCTTCTGACACTTCCTTCCGACACTTCCTTCCGACACTTCCTTCCGACACTTCCTTCCGACACTTCCTTCCTTCCTTCCTTCCTTCCTTCCTTCCTTCCTTCCTTCCTTCCTTCCTTCCTTCCTTCCTTCCGACACTTCTTTCCTTCCTTCCGACACTTCCTTCCTTCCTTCCGACACTTCCTTCCTTCCTTCCTTCCTTCCTTCCTTCCTTCTTCCTTCCTTCCTTCCGACCTTCCTTCCGACACTTCCTTCCGACACTTCCTTCCGACACTTCCTTCCGACACTTCTTTCCGACACTACCTTCTGACACTTCCTTCCGACACTTCCTTCCGACACTTCCTTCCGACCTTTCCTTCCGACACTTCCTTCTTTCCGATATTTCCTTCCTTCCGACACTTCCTTCCTTCCTTCCGACACTTCCTCCCTTCCTTCCTTCCTTCCTTCCTTCCTTCCTTCCTTCCTTGCTTCCTTCCTTCCTCCTTCCCTTCCTTCCTTCCTTCCTTCCTTCCTTCCTTCCTTTGACACTTCCTTCCTCTGACACTTCCTTCCGACACTTCCTTCCGACACTTCCTTCCACCCGAGACTTCCTTCCTTCCGACACTTCCTTCCTTCCTTCCGACACTTCCTTCCTTCCTTCCGACACTTCCTTCCAACACTTCCTTCCGACACTTCTTCCTTCCTTCCTTCCTTCCTTCCTTCCTTCCTTCCTTCCTTCCTTCCTTCCTTCCTTCCTTCCTTCCTTCCTTCCTTCCTTCCTTCCTTCCTCCGACACTTCCTTCCGACACTTCCTTCCGACCCTTCCTTCCTTCCGAGACTTCCTTCCTTCCGACACTTCTCTTCCTTCCTTCCGACACTTCCTTCCTCCTTCCGACACTTCCTTCCGACACTCCTTCCGGCACTTCCTTCCGACACTTCCTTCCGACACTTCCTTCCAACACTTCCTTCCTTCCTTCCGACACTTCCTTCCTTCCTTCCTTCCTTCCTTCCTTCCTTCCTTCCTTCCTTCCTTCCTTCCTTCCTTCTTCCTTCCTTCCCTTCCTTCCGACACTTCCTTCCGACACTTCCTTCCGACACTTCCTTCCGACACTTCCCTTCCGACACTTCCTTCCTTCTCTTCCTTCCTTCCTTCCTTCCTTCCTTCCTTCCTTCCTTCCTTCCGACACTTCCTTCCGACACTTCCTTCCGACACTTCCTTCCGACACTTCCTTCCGACACCACCTTCCGACACTTCCTTCCGACACTTCCTTCCGACACTTCCTTCCTTCCTTCCTTCCTTCCTTCCTTCCTTCCTTCCTTCCTTCCTTCCTTCCTTCCTTCCTTCCTTCCGACACTTCCTTCCGACACTTCCTTCCTTCCTTCCTTCCTCCTTCCTTCCTTCCTTCTTCTTCCTTCCTTCCTTCCTTCCTTCCTTCCTTCCTTCCTTCCTTCTTTCCTTCCTTCCTTCCTTCCTTCTTTCCTTCCGACACTTCCTTCCGACACTTCCTTCCGACACTACCTTCCGACACTTCCTTCCGACACTTCCTTCCGACACTTCCTTCCGACACTTCCTTCCGACACTTCCTTCCTTCCGATATTTCCTTCCTTCCGACACTTCCTTCTTTCCTTCCGACACTTCCTTCCTTCCTTCCTTCCTTCCTTCCTTCCTTCCTTCCTTCCTTCCTTCCTTCCTTCCTTCCTTCCTTCCTTCCTTCCTTCCTTCTGACACTTCCTTCCTTCCTTCCTTCCTTCCTTCCTTCCTTCCTTCCTTCCTTCCTTCCTTCCTTCCTTCCTTCCTTCCTTCCTTCCTTCCTTCCTTCCTTCCTTCCTTCCTTCCTATCTTCCTTCCTTCCTCCGACACTTCCTTCCGACACTTCCTTCCTCCGACACTTCCTTCCGACACTTCCTTCCGACCCATCCTTCCTTCCGAGACTTCCTTCCTTCCGACACTTCCTTCCTTCCTTCCGACACTTCCTTCCTTCCTTCCGACACTTCCTTCCGACACTTCCTTCCGGCACTTCCTTCCGACACTTCCTTCCGACACTTCCTTCCAACACTTCCTTCCTTCCTTCCTTCCTTCCTTCCTTCCTTCCTTCCTTCCTTCCTTCCTTCCTTCCTTCCTTCCTTCCTTCCTTCCTTCCTTCTCCTTCCTTCCTTCCTTCCTTCCTTCCTTCCTTCTTCTTCCTCCCTCCCTTCCTCCCTCCCTCCCTCCCTCCCTCCCTCCCTCCCTCCCTCCCTCCCTCCCTCCCTCCCTCCCTCCCTCCCTCCCTCCCTCCCTCCCTCCCTCCCTCCCTCCCTCCCACCATTCCTTCCTTCCTTCCTTCCTTCCTTCCTTCCTTCCTTCCTTCCTTCCTTCCTTCCTTCCTTCCTTCCTTCCTTCCTTCCTTCCTTCCTTCCTTCCTTCCTTCCTTCCTTCCTTCCTTCCGACACTTCCTTCCGACACTTCCTTCCGACACTTCCTTCCGACACTTCCTTCCGACACTTCCTTCCGACACTTCCTTCGACACTTCCTTCCTTCCTTCCTTCCTTCCTTCCTTCCTTCCTTCCTTCTTCCTTCCTTCCTTCCTTCCTTCCTTCCTTCCTTCCTTCCGACACTTCCTTCCGACACTTCCTTCCGACACTTCTTCGACACCACCTTCCGACACTTCCTTCCGACACTTCCTTCCGACACTTCCTTCCTTCCGATATTTCCTTCCTTCCGACACTTCCTTCTTTCCTTCCGACACTTCCTTCCTTCCTTCCTTCCTTCCTTCCTTCCTTCCTTCCTTCCTTCCTTCCTTCCTTCCTTCCTTCCTTCCTTCCTTCCTTCCTTCCTTCCGACACTTCCTTCCTTCCTTCCGACAATCCTTCCTTCCTTCCTTCCTTCCTTCCTTCCTTCCTTCCTTCCTTCCTTCCTTCCTTCCTTCCTTCCTTCCTTCCTTCCTTCCTTCCTTCCTTCCTTCCTTCCTTCCTTCCTTCCTTCCTCCGACACTTCCTTCCGACACTTCCTTCCGACCCTTCCTTCCTTCCGAGACTTCCTTCCTTCCGACACTTCCTTCCTTCCTTCCGACACTTCCTTCCTTCCTTCCGACACTTCCTTCCGACACTTCCTTCCGGCACTTCCTTCCGACACTTCCTTCCGACACTTCCTTCCAACACTTCTTCCTTCCTTCCTTCCGACACTTCCTTCCTTCCTTCCTTCCTTCCTTCCTTCCTTCCTTCCTTCCTTCCTTCCTTCCTTCCTTCCTTCCTTCCTTCCTTCCGACACTTCCTTCCGACACTTCCTTCCGACACTTCCTTCCGACACTTCCTTCCGACACTTCCTTCCTTCCTTCCTTCCTTCCTTCCTTCCTTCCTTCCTTCCTTCCTTCCTTCCTTCCTTCCTTCCTTCCTTCCTTCCGACACTTCCTTCCGACACTTCTTCCGACACTTCCTTCCGACACTTCCTTCCGACACCACCTTCCGACACTTCCTTCCGACACTTCCTTCCGACACTTCCTTCCTCCTTCCTTCCTTCCTTCCTTCCTTCCTTCCTTCCTTCCTTCCTTCCTTCCTTCCTTCCTTCCTTCCGACACTTCCTTCCGACACTTCCTTCCTTCCTTCCTTCCTTCCTTCCTTCCTTCCTTCCTTCCTTCCTTCCTTCCTTCCTTCCTTCCTTCTTTCCTTCCTTCCTTCCTTCCTTCTTTCCTTCCGACACTTCCTTCCGACACTTCCTTCCGACACTACCTTCCGACACTTCCTTCCGACACTTCCTTCCGACACTTCCTTCCGACACTTCCTTCCGACACTTCCTTCCTTCCGATATTTCCTTCCTTCCGACACTTCCTTCTTTCCTCCGACACTTCCTTCCTTCCTTCCTTCCTTCCTTCCTTCCTTCCTTCCTTCCTTCCTTCCTTCCTTCCTTCCTTCCTTCCTTCCTTCTTCCCTTCCTTTCCTTCCTTCTGACACTTCCTTCCTTCCTTCCTTCCTTCCTTCCTTCCTTCCTTCCTTCCTTCCTTCCTTCCTTCCTTCCTTCCTTCCTTCCTTCCTTCCTTCCTTCCTTCCTTCCTCCGACACTTCCTTCCGACACTTCCTTCCTCCGACACTTCCTTCCGACACTTCCTTCCGACCCTTCCTTCCTTCCGAGACTTCCTTCCTTCCGACACTTCCTTCCTTCCTTCCGACACTTCCTTCCTTCCTTCCGACACTCTTCCTTCCGACACTTCCTTCCGGCACTTCCTTCCGACACTTCCTTCCGACACTTCCTTCCAACACTTCCTTCCTTCCTTCCTTCCGACACTTCCTTCCTTCCTTCCTTCCTTCCTTCCTTCCTTCCTTCCTTCCTTCCTTCCTTCCTTCCTTCTTCCTTCTTCCTTCCTTCCTTCCTTCCTTCCTTCCTTCCTTCTTCTTTCCTCCCTCCCTTCTCCTCCCTCCCTCCCTCCCTCCCTCCCTCCCTCCCTCCCTCCCTCCCTCCCCTCCCTCCCTCCCTCCCACCATTCCTTCCTTCCTTCCTTCCTTCCTTCCATCCTTCCTTCCTTCCTTCCTTCCTTCCTTCCTTCCTTCCTTCCTTCCTTCCTTCCTTCCTTCCTTCCTTCCTTCCTTCCTTCCTTCCTTCCTTCCTTCCTTCCTTCCTCCTCCGACACTTCCTTCCTCCGACACTTCCTTCACTTCCTCCGACACTTCCTTCCGACACTTCCTTCCTTCCGACACTTCCTCCTTCCGACACTCCTTCCTTCCTCCGACACTTCCTTCCTTCCTTCCGACACTTCCTTCCGA
>JAYKTQ010000411.1:27500-32500 GCA_036010785.1 Ammospiza maritima maritima
AGTTTCGGAAGGAAGGAAGGAAGTGTCGGAAGGAAGGAAGGAAGGAAGTGTCGGAAGGAAGGAAGTGTCGGAAGGAAGGAAGGAAGGAAGGAAGGAAGAAGGAAGGAAGGAAGGAAGGAAGGAAGGAAAGAAGGAAGGAAGGAAGGAAGGAAGGAAGGAAGGAAGGAAGGAAGGAAGGAAGGAAGTGTCGGAAGGAAGGAAGGAAGGAAGTGTCGGAAGGAAGTGTCGGAAGGAAGGAAGGAAGGAAGGAAGTGTCGGAAGGATGGAAGTGTCGGAAAGAAATGTGTCGGAAGGAAGTGTCGGAAGGAAGTGTCGGAAGGAAGTGTCGGAAGGAAGGAAGGAAGGAAGGAAGGAAGGAAGGAAGGAAGGAAGGAAGGAAGGAAGGAAGTGTCAGAAGAAAGTGTCGGAAGGAAGGCAGAAAGTGTCGGAAGGAAGGAAGTGTCGGAAGGAAGTGTCGGACGGAAGGAAGTGTCGGAAGGAAGGAAGTGTCGGAAGGAAGTGTCGGAAGGAAGGAAGGAAGGAAGGAAGTGTCGGAAGGAAGGAAGGAAGTGTTGGAAGGAAGTGTCGGAAGGAAGGAAGGAAGAGTCGGAAGGAAGTGTCGGAAGGAAGGAAGTGTCGGAAGGAAGGAAGGAAGTGTCGGAGGGAAGGAAGGAAGTGTCGGAAGGAAGGAAGTGTCGGAAGGAAGGAAGTGTCGGAAGGAAGGATGGAAGGAAGGAAGGAAGGAAGGAAGGAAGAGAAGGAAGGAAGGAAGGAAGGAGAAGGAAGGAAGGAAGGAAGGAAGTGTCGGAAGGAAGGAAGGAAGGAAGTGTCGGAAGGAAGTGTCGGAAGGAAGGAAGGAAGTGTCGGAAGGAAGGAAGGAAGGAAGTGTCAGAAGGAAGGAAGTGTCGGAAGGAAGGAAGGAAGAAGGAAGGAAGGAAGGAAGGAAGGAAGGAAGGAAGGAAGGAAGTGTCGGAAGGAAGAAGGAAGGAAGGAAGGAAGGAAGGAAGGAAGGAAGGAAGGAAGGAAGGAAGTGTCGGAAGTAAGGAAGGAAGGAAGGAAGTGTCGGAAGGAAGTGTCGGAAGGAAGGAAGGAAGTGTCGGAAGGAAGGAAGTGTCGGAAGGAAGGCAGAAAGTGTCAGAAGGAGGAGGTGTCGGAAGGAATTGTCGAAGGAAGGAAGTGTCGGAAGGAAGGAAGTGTCGGAAGGAAGTGTCGGAAGGAAGGAAGGAAGTGTCGGAAGGAAGGAAGGAAGTGTTGGAAGGAAGTGTCGGAAGGAAGGAAGGAAGTGTCGGAAGGAAGTGTCGGAAGGAAGGAAGTGTCGGAGGAAGGAAGGAAGTGTCGGAAGGAAGGAAGGAAGTGTCGGAAGGAAGTGTCGGAAGGAAGGAAGGAGGAAGGAAGGAAGGAAGGAAGGAAGGAAGGAAGGAAGGAAAGGAAGTGTCGGAAGGAAGTGTCGGAGGAAGTGTCGGAAGGAAGGAAGTGTCGGAGAGAAGTGTCGGAAGGAAGTGTCGGAAGGAAGTGTCGGAAGGAAGTGTCGGAAGGAAGTGTCGGAAGGAAGGAAGGAAGGAAGGAAGGAAGGAAGGAAGGAAGGAAGGAAGGAAGTGTCGGAAGGAAGTGTCGGAAGGAAGTGTCGGAAGGAAGTGTCGGAAGGAAGGAAGGAAGTGTCGGAAGGAAGTGTCGGAAGGAAGTGTCGGAAGGAAGTGTCGAGAAGGAAGTGTCGGAAGAAGTGTCGGAAGGAAGGAAGGAAGTGTCGGAAGGAAGTGTCGGAAGGAAGTGTCGGAAGGAAGTGTCGGAAGGGAAGGAAGGAAGGAAGGAAGGAAGGAAGGAAGGAAGTGTCGGACAGGAATGAGGAAGTGTTGGAAGGAAGTGTCGGAAGGAAGAAGGAAGTGTCGGAAGGAAGTGTCGGAAGAAGGAAGTGTCGGAAGGAAGGAAGGAAGTGTCGGAAGGAAGGAAGGAAGTGTCGGAAGGAAGGAAGGAGGAAGGAAGGAAGGAAGGAAGGAAAGGAAGGAAGGAAGGAAGGATGGAAGGAAGGAAGGAAGGAATAAAGGAAGGAAGGAAGGAAGGAAGGAAGGAAGGAAGGAAGGAAGGAAGGAAGGAAGGAAGGAAGGAAGGAAGGAAGGAAGGAAGGAAGGAAGTGTCGGAAGGAAGTGTCGGAAGGAAGGAAGGAAGTGTCGGAAGGAAGGAAGGAAGTGTCGGAAGGAAGGCAGAAAGTGTCGGAAGGAAGGAAGTGTCGGAAGGAATTGTCGGAAGGAAGGAAGTGTCGGAAGGAAGGAAGTGTCGGAAGGAAGTGTCGGAAGGAAGGAAGGGAAGTGTCGGAAGGAAGGAAGGAAGTGTTGGAAGGAAGTGTCGGAAGGAAGGAAGGAAGTGTCGGAAGGAAGTGTCGGAAGGAAGGAAGTGTCGAAGGAAGGAAGGAAGTGTCGGAAGGAAGTGTCGGAAGGAAGTGTCGGAAGGAAGTGTCGGAAGGAAGGAAGGAAGTGTCGGAAGGAAGGAAGGAAGGAAGGAAGGAAGGAAGGAAGGAAGGAAGGAAGGAAGTGTCGGAAGGAAGTGTCGGAAGGAAGGAAGTGTCGGAGAGAAGTGTCGGAAGGAAGTGTCGGAAGGAAGTGTCGGAAGGAAGTGTCGGAAGGAAGTGTCGGAAGGAAGTGTCGGAAGGAAGGAAGGAAGTGTCGGAAGGATAGTGTCGGAAGGAAGTGTCGGAAGGAAGTGTCAGAAGAAAGTGTCGGAAGGAAGGAAGGAAGTGTCGGAAGGAAGGCAGAAAGTGTCGGAAAGAAGGAAGTGTCGGAAGGAAGTGTCGAAAGGAAGGAAGTGTCGGAAGGAAGGAAGTGTCAGAAGGAAGTGTCGGAAGAAGGAAGGAAATGTCGCAATGAAGTAAGGAAGTGTTGGAAGGAGGTGTTGGAAGGAAGTGTCGGAAGGAAGGAAGGAAGGAAGGTCGGAAGGAAGGAAGGAAGGAAGGAAGGAAGGAAGGAAGGAAGGAAGGAAGGAAGTGTCGGAAGGAAGTGTCGGAAGGAAGGAAGTGTCGGAAGGAAGTGTCGGAAGGAAGTGTCGGAAGGAAGGGAGGGAGGGAGGGCGGGAGGGAGGGAGGAGGGAAGGAAGGAAGGCAGGAAGGAAGGAAGGGAGGAAGGAAGGAAGGATGGAAGGAAGGAAGGAAGGAAGGAAGGAAGGAAGGAAGGAAGGAAGGAAGGAAGGAAGAAGGAAGGAAGGAAGGAAGGAAGGAAGGAAGGAAGTGTGGGAAGGAAGGAAGGAAGGAAGTGTCGGAAGGATGGAAGTAAGTGTCGGAAGGAAGGAAGGAAGGAAGTGTCGGAAGGAAGAAGTGTCGGAAGGAAGTGTCGGAAGGAAGGAAGGAAGTGTCGGAAGGAAGGAAGTGTCGGAAGGAAGGAAGGAAGTGTCGGAAAGAAGGAAGTGTCGGAAGGAAGGAAGTGTCGGAAGAAGGAAGGAAGTGTCGGAAGGAAGGAAGTGTCGGAAGGAAGGAAGGAAGGAAGTGTCGGAAGGAAGGAAGGAAGGAAGAAGTGTCGGAAGGAAGTGTCGGAAGGAAGTGTCGGAAGGAATTGTCCGGAAAGGAAGTGTCGGAAGGAAGTGTCGGAAAGGAAGTGTCGGAAGGAAGGAAGGAAGGAAGGAAGGACGGAAGGAAGGAAGGAAGGAAAGAAGGAAAGAAGGAAGGAAGGAAGGAAGTGTCGGAAGGAAGGAAGGAAGGAAGTGTCGGAAGGAAGTGTCGGAAGGAAGGAAGAAAGTGTCGGAAGGAGGAAGGAAGTGTCGGAAGGAAGGAAGTGTGGGAAGGAAGGAAGCAAGGAAGGAAGGAAGAAGGAAGGAAGGAAGGAAGGAAGGAAGGAAGGAAGGAAGGAAGGAAGGAAGGAAGGAAGTGTCGGAAGGAAGGAAGGAAGGAAGTGTCGGAAGGAAGTGTCGGAAGGAAGGAAGGAAGGAAGGAAGTGTCGGAAGGAAGGGAGTTTCGGAAGGAAGTGTCGGAAGGAAGTGTCGGAAGGAAGTGTCGGAAGGAAGTGTCGGAAGGAAGGAAGGAAGGAAGGAAGGAAGGAAGGAAGGAAGGAAGGAAGGAAAGGTAGGAAGGAAGTGTCAGAAGAAAGTGTCGGAAGGAAGGAAGTGTCGGAAGGAAGTGTCGGAAGGAAGGAAGTGTCGGAAGGAAGGAAGTGTCGGAAGGAAGTGTCGGAAGGAAGGAAGGAAGGAAGGAGGAAGTGTCGGAAGGAAGGAAGGTAGTGTTGGAAGGAAGTGTCGGAAGGAAGGAAGGAAGTGTCGGAAGGAAGTGTTGGAAGGAAGGAAGTGTCGGAAGGAAGGAAGGAAGGAAGGAAGGAAGGAAGGAAGGAAGGAAGGAAGGAAGGAAGGAAGGAAGGAAGGAAGTGTCGGAAGGAAGTGTCGGAAGGAAGTGTCGGAAGGAAGTGTCTGAAGGAAGGAAGGAAGTGTCGAAGGAAGTGTCCGAAGGAAGTGTCGGAAGGAAGTGTCGGAAGGAAGTGTCGGAAGGAAGTGTCGGAAGGAAGGAAGGAAGTGTCGGAAGGAAGTGTCGGAAGGAAGTGTCGGAAGGAAGTGTCGGAAGGAAGGAAGGAAGGAAGGAAGTGTCGGAAGGAAGGAAGGAAGTGTTGGAAGGAAGTGTCGGAAGAAGGAAGGAAGTGTCGGAAGGAAGTGTCGGAAGGAAGGAAGTGTCGGAAGGAAGGAAGGAAGTGTCGGAAGGAGGAAGGAAGTGTCGGAAGGAAGTGTCGGAAGGAAGTGTCGGAAGGAAGGAAGGAAGGAAGGGAAGGAAGGAAGGAAGGAAGGAAGGAAGGATGGAAGGATGGAAGGAAGGAAGGAAGGAATAAAGGAAGGAAGGAAGGAAGGAAGGAAGGAAGGAAGGAAGGAAGGAAGGAAGGAAGGAAGGAAGGAAGGAAGGAAGGAAGGAAGGAAGGAAGGAAGTGTCGGAAGGAAGTGTCGGAAGGAAGGAAGGAAGTGTCGGAAGGAAGGAAGGAAGTGTCGGAAGGAAGGCAGAAAGTGTCGGAAGGAAGGAAGTGTCGGAAGGAATTGTCGGAAGGAAGGAAGTGTCGGAAGGAAGG
>JAYKTQ010000411.1:37500-42500 GCA_036010785.1 Ammospiza maritima maritima
AGGAAGTGTCGAAGGAAGGAAGGAAGGAAGGAAGGAAGGAAGGAAGGAAGGAAGGAAGGAAGGAAGGAAGGAAGGAAGTGTCGGACGAAAGGAAGGAAGTGTCGGAAGGAAGGAAGGAAGTGTCGGAAGGAAGGAAGGAAGGAAGGAAGGAAGGAAGGAAGAAAGGAAGGAAGGAAGGAAGGAAGGAAGGAAGTGTCGGAAGGAAGGAAGTGTCGGAAGGAAGGAAGGAAGTAAGGAAGGAAGGAAGGAAGGAAGGAAGGAAGGAAGGAAGGAAGGAAGTGTCGGAAGGAAGTGTCGGAAGGAAGTGTCGGAAGGAAGTGTCGGAAGGAAGTGTCGGAAGGAAGGAAGGAAGGAAGGAAGGAAGGAAGGAAGGAAGGAAGGAAGGAAGGAAGGAAGGGTAGGAAGGAAGTGTCAGAAGAAAGTGTCGGAAGGAAGGAAGTGTCGGAAGGAAGTGTCGGAAGGAAGGAAGTGTCGGAAGGAAGGAAGTGTCGGAAGGAAGTGTCGGAAGGAAGGAAGGAAGGAAGGAAGTGTCGGAAGGAAGGAAGGAAGTGTTGGAAGGAAGTGTCGGAAGGAAGGAAGGAAGTGTCGGAAGGAAGTGTTGGAAGGAAGGAAGTGTCGGAAGGAAGGAAGGAAGGAAGGAAGGAAGGAAGGAAGGAAGGAAGGAAGGAAGGAAGGAAGTGTCGGAAGGAAGTGTCGGAAGGAAGTGTCGGAAGGAAGTGTCGGAAGGAAGAAGGAAGTGTCGGAAGGAAGTGTCGGAAGGAAGTGTCGGAAGGAAGTGTCGGAAGGAAGGAAGGAAGTGTCGGAAGGAAGTGTCGGAAGGAAGTGTCGGAAGGAAGTGTCGGAAGGAAGGAAGGAAGGAAGGAAGTGTCGGAAGGAAGGAAGGAAGTGTTGGAAGGAAGTGTCGGAAGGAAGGAAGGAAGTGTCGGAAGGAAGTGTCGGAGAAGGAAGTGTCGGAAGGAAGGAAGGAAGTGTCGGAAGGAAGGAAGGAAGTGTCGGAAGGAAGTGTCGGAAGGAAGTGTCGGAAGGAAGGAAGGAAGGAAGGAAGGAAGGAAGGAAGGAAGGAAGGAAGGAAGGAAGGAAGGAAGGAAGGAAGGATGGAAGGAAGGAAGGAAGGAATAAAGGAAGGAAGGAAGGAAGGAAGGAAGGAAGGAAGGAAGGAAGGAAGGAAGGAAGGAAGGAAGGAAGGAAGGAAGGAAGGAAGGAAGGAAGGAAGGAAGGAAGTGTCGGAAGGAAGTGTCGGAAGGAAGGAAGGAAGTGTCGGAAGGAAGGAAGGAAGTGTCGGAAGGAAGGCAGAAAGTGTCGGAAGGAAGGAAGTGTCGGAAGGAATTGTCGGAAGGAAGGAAGTGTCGGAAGGAAGGAAGTGTCGGAAGGAAGTGTCGGAAGGAAGGAAGGAAGTGTCGGAAGGAAGGAAGGAAGTGTTGGAAGGAAGTGTCGGAAGGAAGTGTCGGAAGGAAGGAAGGAAGTGTCGGAAGGAAGGAAGAAGTGTCGGAAGGAAGGAAGGAAGGAAGGAAGGAAGGAAGGAAGGAAGGAAGGAGGAAGGAAGGAAGGAAGGAAGGAAGGAAGGAAGAAGAAAGGAAGGAAAGAAGGAAGGAGGAAGGAAGGAAGGAAGGAAGGAAGGAAGGAAGGAAGAAGGAAGGAAGGAAGGAAGGAAGGAAGGAAGGAAGGAAGGAAGGAAGGAAGGAAGGAAGGAAGGAAGTGTCGGAAGGAAGGAAGGAAGGAAGTGTCGGAAGGAAGTGTCGGAAGGAAGGAAGGAAGTGTCGGAAGGAAGGAAGTGTCGGAAGGAAGGAAGGAAGGAAGGAAGGAAGGAAGGAAGGAAGGAAGGAAGGAAGGAAGTGTCGGAAGTAAGGATGGAAGGAAGGAAGTGTCAGAAGGAAGTGTCGGAAGGAAGGAAGGAAGTGTCGGATGGAAGGAAGTGTCGGAAGGAAGGCAGAAAGTGTCGGAAGGAAGGAAGTGTCGGAAGGAATTGTCGGAAGGAAGGAAGTGTCGGAAGGAAGGAAGCAAGGAAGGAAGGAAGAAGGAAGGAAGGAAGGAAGGAAGGAAGGAAGGAAGGAAGGAAGGAAGGAAGTGTCGGAAGAAGGAAGGAAGGAAGTGTCGGAAGGAAGTGTCGGAAGGAAGGAAGGAAGGAAGGAAGGAAGGAAGGAAGGAAGGAAGCAAGGAAGGAAGGAAGAAGGAAGGAAGGAAGGAAGGAAGGAAGGAAGGAAGGAATAAAAGGAAGGAAGGAAGGAAGGAAAGGTAGGAAGGAAGTGTCAGAAGAAAGTGTCGGAAGGAAGGAAGTGTCGAAGGAAGTGTCGGAAGAAAGGAAGTGTCGGAAGGAAGGAAGTGTCGGAAGGAAGTGTCGGAAGGAAGGAAGGAAGGAAGGAAGTGTCGGAAGGAAGGAAGGAGTGTTGGAAGGAAGAGTCGGAAGGAAGGAAGGAAGTGTCGGAAGGAAGTGTTGGAAGGAAGGAAGTGTCGGAAGGAAGGAAGGAAGGAAGGAAGGAAGGAAGGAAGGAAGGAAGGAAGGAAGGAAGGAAGGAAGTGTCGGAAGGAAGTGTCGGAAGGAAGTGTCGGAAGGAAGTGTCGGAAGGAAGGAAGGAAGTGTCGGAAGGAAGTGTCGGAAGGAAGTGTCGGAAGGAAGTGTCGGAAGGAAGGAAGGAAGTGTCGGAAGGAAGTGTCGGAAGGAAGTGTCGGAAGGAAGTGTCGGAAGGAAGGAAGGAAGGAAGGAAGTGTCGGAAGGAAGGAAGGAAGTGTTGGAAGGAAGTGTCGGAAGGAAGGAAGGAAGTGTCGGAAGGAAGTGTCGGAAGGAAGGAAGTGTCGGAAGGAAGGAAGGAAGTGTCGGAAGGAAGGGAAGGAAGTGTCGGAAGGAAGTGTCGGAAGGAAGTGTCGGAAGGAAGTGTCGGAAGGAAGGAAGGAAGGAATAAAGGAAGGAAGGAAGGAAGGAAGGAAGGAAGGAAGGATGGAAGGAAGGAAGGAAGGAATAAAGGAAGGAAGGAAGGAAGGAAGGAAGGAAGGAAGGAAGGAAGGAAGGAAGGAAGGAAGGAAGAAGGAAGGAGGAAGGAAGGAAGGAAGGAAGGAAGGAAGGAAGTGTCGGAAGGAAGTGTCGGAAGGAAGTGTCGGAAGGAAGGAAGGAAGTGTCGGAAGGAAGGCAGAAAGTGTCGGAAGGAAGGAAGTGTCGGAAGGATTGTCGGAAGGAAGGAAGTGTCGGAAGGAAGGAAGTGTCGGAAGGAAGTGTCGGAAGGAAGGAAGGAAGTGTCGGAAGGAAGGAAGGAAGTGTTGGAAGGAAGTGTCGGAAGGAAGGAAGGAAGTGTCGGAAGGAAGTGTCGGAAGGAAGGAAGTGTCGGAAGGAAGGAGGAAGTGTCGGAAGGAAGTGTCGGAAGGAAGTGTCGGAAGGAAGTGTCGGAAGGAAGGAAGGAAGTGTCGGAAGGAAGGAAGGAAGGAAGGAAGGAAGGAAGGAAGGAAGGAAGGAAGGAAGGAAGGAAGTGTCGGAAGGAAGTGTCGGAAGGAAGGAAGTGTCGGAGAGAAGTGTCGGAAGGAAGTGTCGGAAGGAAGTGTCGGAAGGAAGTGTCGGAAGGAAGTGTCGGAAGGAAGGAAGGAAGGAAGGAAGGAAGGAAGGAAGGAAGGAAGGAAGGAAGGAAGGAAGGAAGGAAGGAAGGAAGGAAGTGTCGGAAGGAAGTGTCGGAAGGAAGTGTCGGAAGGAAGTGTCGGAAGGAAGGAAGGAAGTGTCGGAAGGAAGTGTCGGAAGGAAGTGTCGGAAGGAAGTGTCGGAAGGAAGATTCGGAAGGAAGTGTCGGAAGGAAGGAAGGAAGGAAGGAAGGAAGGAAGGAAGGAAGGAAGGAAGGAAGGAAGGAAGGAAGGAAGGAAGGAAGGAAGGAAGGAAGGAAGTGTCGGACGGAAGGAAGGAAGTGTCGGAAGGAAGGAAGGAAGTGTCGGAAGGAAGGAAGGAAGGAAGGAAGGAAGGAAGGAAGAAAGGAAGGAAGGAAGGAAGGAAGGAAGGAAGTGTCGGAAGGAAGGAAGTGTCGGAAGGAAGGAAGGAAGTAAGGAAGGAAGGAAGGAAGGAAGGAAGGAAGGAAGGAAGGAAGGAAGTGTCGGAAGGAAGTGTCGGAAGGAAGTGTCGGAAGGAAGTGTCGGAAGGAAGTGTCGGAAGGAAGGAAGGAAGGAAGGAAGGAAGGAAGGAAGGAAGGAAGGAAGGAAGGAAGGAAGGGTAGGAAGGAAGTGTCAGAAGAAAGTGTCGGAAGGAAGGAAGTGTCGGAAGGAAGTGTCGGAAGGAAGAAGTGTCGGAAGGAAGGAAGTGTCGGAAGGAAGTGTCGGAAGGAAGGAAGGAAGGAAGGAAGTGTCGGAAGGAAGGAAGGAAGTGTTGGAAGGAAGTGTCGGAAGGAAGGAAGGAAGTGTCGGAAGGAAGTGTTGGAAGGAAGGAAGTGTCGGAAGGAAGGAAGGAAGGAAGGAAGGAAGGAAGGAAGGAAGGAAGGAAGGAAGGAAGGAAGGAAGTGTCGGAAGGAAGTGTCGGAAGGAAGTGTCGGAAGGAAGTGTCGGAAGGAAGGAAGGAAGTGTCGGAAGGAAGTGTCGGAAGGAAGTGTCGGAAGGAAGTGTCGGAAGGAAGGAAGGAAGTGTCGGAAGGAAGTGTCGGAAGGAAGTGTCGGAAGGAAGTGTCGGAAGGAAGGAAGGAAGGAAGGAAGTGTCGGAAGGAAGGAAGGAAGTGTTGGAAGGAAGTGTCGGAAGGAAGGAAGGAAGTGTCGGAAGGAAGTGTCGGAAGGAAGGAAGTGTCGGAAGGAAGGAAAGGAAGTGTCGGAAGGAAGGAATGAAGTGTCGGAAGGAAGTGTCGGAAGGAAGTGTCGGAAGGAAGGAAGGAAGGAAGGAAGGAAGGAAGGAAGGAAGGAAGGAAGGAAGGAAGGAAGGAAGGATGGAAGGAAGGAAGGAAGGAATAAAGGAAGGAAGGAAGGAAGGAAGGAAGGAAGGAAGGAAGGAAGGAAGGAAGGAAGGAAGGAAGGAAGGAAGGAAGGAAGGAAGGAAGTGTCGGAAGGAAGTGT
>JAYKTQ010000411.1:47500-72500 GCA_036010785.1 Ammospiza maritima maritima
AAGGAAGTGTCGGAAGGAAGGAAGTGTCGGAAGGAAGGAAGGAAGTAAGGAAGGAAGGAAGGAAGGAAGGAAGGAAGGAAGGAAGTGTCGGAAGGAAGTGTCAGAAGGAAGTGTCGGAAGGAAGGAAGGAAATGTCGCAATGAAGTAAGGAAGTGTTGGAAGGAGGTGTTGGAAGGAAGTGTCGGAAGGAAGGAAGGAAGGAAGTGTCGGAAGGAAGGAAGGAAGGAAGGAAGGAAGGAAGGAAGGAAGGAAGGAAGGAAGAAGGAAGGAAGGAAGTGTCGGAAGGAAGTGTCGGAAGGAAGTGTCGGAAGGAAGTGTCGGAGGGAAGGAAGTGTCGGAAGGAAGTGTCGGAAGGAAGTGTCGGAAGGAAGGGAGGGAGGGAGGGAGGGAGGGAGGGAGGGAGGGAGGAAGGAAGGAAGGCAGGAAGGAAGGAAGGGAGGAAGGAAGGAAGGAAGGAAGGAAGGAAGGAAGGAAGGAAGGAAGAAGGAAGGAAGGAAGGAAGGAAGGAAGGAAGTGTGGGAAGGAAGGAAGGAAGTGTCGGAAGGATGGAAGTAAGTGTCGGAAGGAAGGAAGGAAGGAAGGAAGTGTCGGAAGGAAGGAAGTGTCGGAAGGAAGTGTCGGAAGGAAGGAAGGAAGTGTCGGAAGGAAGGAAGTGTCGGAAGGAAGGAAGGAAGTGTCGGAAAGAAGGAAGTGTCGGAAGGAAGGAAGTGTCGGAAGGAAGGAAGGAAGTGTCGGAAGGAAGGAAGTGTCGGAAGGAAGGAAGGAAGGAAGGAAGGAAGGAAGGAAGGAAGGAAGGAAGAAGGAAGGAAGGAAGGAAGGAAGAATGTCGGAAGGAAGTGTCGGAAGGAATTGTCGGAAGGAAGTGTCGGAAGGAAGTGTCGGAAGGAAGTGTCGGAAGGAAGGAAGGAAGGAAGGAAGGAAGGAAGGAAGGAAGGAAGGAAGGAAGGAAGGAAGGAAGGAAGGAAGGAAGGAAGGAAGGAAGGAGGAAGGAAAGAAGGAAAGAAGGAAGGAAGGAAGGAAGTGTCGGAAGGAAGGAAGGAAGGAAGTGTCGGAAGGAAGTGTCGGAAGGAAGGAAGAAAGTGTCGGAAGGAAGGAAGGAAAGAAGTGTCGGAAGGAAGGAAGTGTCGGAAGGAAGGAAGCAAGGAAGGAAAGAAGAAGGAAGGAAGGAAGGAAGGAAGGAAGAGAAGGAAGAAGAAGGAAGGAAGGAAGGAAGGAAGGAAGGAAGGAAGGAAGGAAGGAAGGAAGGAAGGAAGTGTCGAAGGAAGGAAGGAAGGAAGTGTCGGAAGGAAGTGTCGGAAGGAAGGAAGGAAGGAAGGAAGTGTCGGAGGAAGTGGAGGGGAAGGAGGAAGTGTCGGAAGGAAGAGTGTCGGAAGGAAATGTCGGAAGGAAGTGTCGGAAGGAAGTGTCGGAAGGAAGGAAGGAAGGAAGGAAGGAAGGAAGGAAGGAAGGAAGGAAGGAAGGAAGGAAGGAAGGAAGTGTCGGAAGGAAGGAAGTGTCGGAAGGAAGGAAGGAAGGAAGGAAGGAAGGAAGGAAGGAAGGAAGGAAGGAAGGAAGGAAGGAAGGAAGGAAGGAAGGAAGGAAGTGTCGGAAGGAAGTGTCAGAAGAAAGTGTCGGAAGGAAGGCAGAAAGTGTCGGAAGAAGGAAGTGTCGGAAGGAAGTGTCGGAAGGAAGGAAGTGTCGGAAGGAAGGAAGTGTCGGAAGGAAGTGTCGGAAGGAAGGAAGGAAGGAAGGAAGTGTCGGAAGGAAGGAAGGAAGTGTTGGAAGGAAGTGTCGGAAGGAAGGAAGGAAGTGTCGGAAGGAAGTGTTGGAAGGAAGGAAGTGTCGGAAGGAAGGAAGGAAGTGTCGGAAGGAAGGAAGGAAGTGTCGGAAGGAAGGAAGGAAGGAAGGAAGGAAGGAAGGAAGGAAGGAAGGAAGGAAGGAAGGAAGGAAGGAAGGAAGGAAGGAAGGAAGGAAGGAAGAAGGAAGGAAGAAAGGAAGGAAAGAAGGAAGGAAGGAATGAAGGAAGGAAGGAAGGAAGGAAGGAAGGAAGGAAGGAAGGAAGGAAGGAAGGAAGGAAGGAAGGAAGGAAGTGTCGGAAGGAAGGAAGGAAGGAAGTGTCGGAAGGAAGTGTCGGAAGGAAGGAAGGAAGTGTCGGAAGGAAGGAAGTGTCGGAAGGAAGGAAGGAAGGAAGGAAGGAAGGAAGGAAGGAAGGAAGGAAGGAAGGAAGGAAGGAAGGAAGGAAGGAAGTGTCGGAAGTAAGGATGGAAGGAAGGAAGTGTCAGAAGGAAGTGTCGGAAGGAAGGAAGGAAGTGTCGGATGGAAGGAAGTGTCGGAAGGAAGGCAGAAAGTGTCGGAAGGAAGGAAGTGTCGGAAGGAATTGTCGGAAGGAAGGAAGTGTCGGAAGGAAGGAAGCAAGGAAGGAAGGAAGAAGGAAGGAAGGAAGGAAGGAAGGAAGGAAGGAAGGAAGGAAGGAAGGAAGGAAGGAAGTGTCGGAAGAAGGAAGGAAGGAAGTGTCGGAAGGAAGTGTCGGAAGGAAGTGTCGGAAGGAAGGAAGGAAGGAAGGAAGGAAGCAAGGAAGGAAGGAAGAAGGAAGGAAGGAAGGAAGGAAGGAAGGAAGGAAGGAAGGAAGGAAGGAAGGAAGGAAGGAGGAAGGAAGGAAGGAAGTGTCGGAAGGAAGGAAGGAAGGAAGGAAGTGTCGGAAGGAAGTGTCGGAAGGAAGGAAGGAAGGAAGGAAGGAAGTGTCGGAAGGAAGGAAGTGTCGGAAGGAAGTGTCGGAAGGAAGTGTCGGAAGGAAGTGTCGGAAGGAAGTGTCGGAAGGAAGGAAGGAAGGAAGGAAGGAAGGAAGGAAGGAAGGAAGGAAGGAAGGAAAGGTAGGAAGGAAGTGTCAGAAGAAAGTGTCGGAAGGAAGGCAGAAAGTGTCGGAAGGAAGGAAGTGTCGGAAGGAAGTGTCGGAAGGAAGGAAGTGTCGGAAGGAAGGAAGTGTCGGAAGGAAAGTGTCGGAAGGAAGGAAGGAAGGAAGGAAGTGTCGGAAGGAAGGAAGGAAGTGTTGGAAGGAAGTGTCGGAAGGAAGGAAGGAAGTGTCGGATGGAAGTGTTGGAAGGAAGGAAGTGTCGGAAGGAAGGAAGGAAGTGTCGGAAGGAAGGAAGGAAGTGTCGGAAGGAAGGAAGGAAGGAAGGAAGGAAGGAAGGAAGGAAGGAAGGAAGGAAGGAAGGAAGGAAGGAAGGAAGAAAGGAAGGGAAGAAGGAAGGAAGGAAGGAAGGAAGGAAGGAAGGAAGGAAGGAAGGAAGGAAGGAAGGAAGGAAGGAAGGAAGGAAGGAAGGAAGGAAGGAAGGAAGTGTCGGAAGGAAGGAAGGAAGGAAGTGTCGGAAGGAAGTGTCGGAAGGAAGGAAGGAAGGAAGGAAGGAAGGAAGGAAGGAAGGAAGGAAGGAAGGAAGGAAGGAAGGAAGGAAGGAAGTGTCGGAAGTAAGGAAGGAAGGAAGGAAGTGTCAGAAGGAAGTGTCGGAAGGAAGGAAGGAAGTGTCGGAAGGAAGGAAGTGTCGGAAGGAAGGCAGAAAGTGTCGGAAGGAAGGAAGTGTCGGAAGGAATTGTCGAAGGAAGGAAGTGTCGGATCGGAAGGAAGGAAGTGTCGGAAGGAAGGAAGGAAGTGTCGGAAGGAAGGAAGAAGTGTTGGAAGGAAGTGTCGGAAGGAAGGAAGGAAGGAAGTGTCGGAAGGAAGTGTCGGAAGGAAGGAAGTGTCGGAAGGAAGGAAGGAAGTGTCGGAAGGAAGGAAGGAAGTGTCGGAAGGAAGGAAGGAAGGAAGGAAGGAAGGAAGAAGGAAGGAAGGAAGGAAGGAAGTGTCGGAAGGAAGTGTCGGAAGGAAGTGTCGGAAGGAAGGAAGTGTCGGAGAGAAGTGTCGGAAGAAGTGTCGGAAGGAAGTGTCGGAAGGAAGTGTCGGAAGGAAGTGTCGGAAGGAAGTGTCGGAAGGAAGTGTCGGAAGGGAGTGTCGGAAGAAGTGTCGGAAGGAAGTGTCGGAAGGAAGGAAGGAAGGAAGGAAGGAAGGAAGGAAGGAAGGAAGGAAGGAAGGAAGTGTCGGAAGGAAGGAAGGAAGTGTTGGAAGGAAGGAAGGAAGTGTCGGAAGGAAGGAAGGAAGGAAGGAAGGAAGGAAGGAAGGAAGGAAGGAAGGAAGGAAGGAAGGAAGGAAGGAAGGAAGGAAGGAAAGAAGGAAAGAAGGAAGGAAGGAAGGAAGTGTCGGAAGGAAGGAAGGAAGGAAGTGTCGGAAGGAAGTGTCGGAAGGAAGGAAGAAAGTGTCGGAAGGAAGGAAGGAAAGAAGTGTCGGAAGGAAGGAAGTGTCGGAAGGAAGGAAGCAAGGAAGGAAGGAAGAAGGAAGGAAGGAAGGAAGGAAGGAAGGAAGGAAGGAAGGAAGGAAGGAAGGAAGGAAGGAAGGAAGGAAGTGTCGGAAGGAAGGAAGGAAGGAAGTGTCGGAAGGAAGTGTCGGAAGGAAGGAAGGAAGGAAGGAAGTGTCGGAAGGAAGGAAGTGTCGAAGGAAGTGTCGGAAGGAAGTGTCGGAAGGAAGTGTCGGAAGGAAGGAAGTGTCGGAAGGAAGGAAGTGTCGGAAGGAAGTGTCGGAAGGAAGGAAGGAAGGAAGGAAGTGTCGGAAGGAAGGAAGGAAGTGTTGGAAGGAAGTGTCGGAAGGAAGGAAGGAAGTGTCGGAAGGAAGTGTTGGAAGGAAGGAAGTGTCGGAAGGAAGGAAGGAAGTGTCGGAAGGAAGGAAGGAAGTGTCGGAAGGAAGGAAGGAAGGAAGGAAGAAGGAAGGAAGGAAGGAAGGAAGGAAGGAAGGAAGGAAGGAAGGAAGGAAGAAAGGAAGGAAAGAAGGAAGGAAGGAAGGAAGGAAGGAAGGAAGGAAGGAAGGAAGGAAGGAAGGAAGGAAGGAAGGAAGGAAGGAAGGAAGGAAGGAAGGAAGTGTCGGAAGGAAGGAAGGAAGGAAGTGTCGGAAGGAAGTGTCGGAAGGAAGGAAGGAAGTGTCGGAAGGAAGGAAGTGTCGGAAGGAAGGAAGGAAGGAAGGAAGGAAGGAAGGAAGGAAGGAAGGAAGGAAGGAAGGAAGGAAGGAAGGAAGTGTCGGAAGTAAGGAAGGAAGGAAGGAAGTGTCAGAAGGAAGTGTCGGAAGGAAGGAAGGAAGTGTCGGATGGAAGGAAGTGTCGGAAGGAAGGCAGAAAGTGTCGGAAGGAAGGAAGTGTCGGAAGGAATTGTCGGAAGGAAGGAAGTGTCGGAAGGAAGGAAGCAAGGAAGGAAGGAAGAAGGAAGGAAGGAAGGAAGGAAGGAAGGAAGGAAGGAAGGAAGGAAGGAAGGAAGGAAGGAAGGAAGTGTCGGAAGAAGGAAGGAAGGAAGTGTCGGAAGGAAGTGTCGGAAGGAAGGAAGGAAGGAAGGAAGGAAGGAAGGAAGCAAGGAAGGAGGAAGAAGGAAGGAAGGAAGGAAGGAAGGAAGGAAGGAAGGAAGGAAGGAAGGAAGGAAGGAAGTGTCGGAAGGAAGGAAGGAAGGAAGGAAGTGTCGGAAGGAAGTGTCGGAAGGAAGGAAGGAAGGAAGGAAGTGTCGGAAGGAAGGAAGTGTCGGAAGGAAGTGTCGGAAGGAAGTGTCGGAAGGAAGTGTCGGAAGGAAGTGTCGGAAGGAAGTGTCGGAAGGAAGGAAGGAAGGAAGGAAGGAAGGAAGGAAGGAAGGAAGGAAGGAAAGGTAGGAAGGAAGTGTCAGAAGAAAGTGTCGGAAGGAAGGCAGAAAGTGTCGGAAGGAAGGAAGTGTCGGAAGGAAGTGTCGGAAGGAAGGAAGTGTCGGAAGGAAGGAAGTGTCGGAAGGAAGTGTCGGAAGGAAGGAAGGAAGGAAGGAAGTGTCGGAAGGAAGGAAGGAAGTGTTGGAAGGAAGTGTCGGAAGGAAGGAAGGAAGTGTCGGATGGAAGTGTTGGAAGGAAGGAAGTGTCGGAAGGAAGGAAGGAAGTGTCGGAAGGACGGAAGGAAGTTTCGGAAGGAAGTTTCGGAAGGAAGGAAGGAAGGAAGGAAGGAAGGAAGGAAGGAAGGAAGGAAGGAAGAAAGGAAGGACAGAAGGAAGGAAGGAAGGAAGGAAGGAAGGAAGGAAGGAAGGAAGGAAGGAAGGAAGGAAGGAAGGAAGGAAGGAAGGAAGGAAAGTGTCGGAAGGAAGGAAGGAAGGAAGTGTTGGAAGGAAGTGTCGGAAGGAAGGAAGGAAGTGTCGGAAGGAAGGAAGTGTCGGAAGGAAGGAAGGAAGGAAGGAAGGAAGGAAGGAAGTGTCGGAAGTAAGGAAGGAAGGAAGGAAGTGTCAGAAGGAAGTGTCGGAAGGAAGGAAGGAAGTGTCGGAAGGAAGGAAGTGTCGGAAGGAAGGCAGAAAGTGTCGGAAGGAAGGAAGTGTCGGAAGGAATTGTCGGAAGGAAGGAAGTGTCGGAAGGAAGGAAGTGTCGGAAGGAAGGAAGGAAGTGTCGGAAGGAAGGAAGGAAGTGTTGGAAGGAAGTGTCGGAAGGAAGGAAGGAAGGAAGTGTCGGAAGGAAGTGTCGGAAGGAAGGAAGTGTCGGAAGGAAGGAAGGAAGTGTCGGAAGGAAGGAAGGAAGTGTCGGAAGGAAGGAAGGAAGGAAGGAAGGAAGGAAGGAAGGAAGGAAGGAAGGAAGTGTCGGAAGGAAGTGTCGGAAGGAAGTGTCGGAAGGAAGGAAGTGTCGGAGAGAAGTGTCGGAAGGAAGTGTCGGAAGGAAGTGTCGGAAGGAAGTGTCGGAAGGAAGTGTCGGAAGGAAGTGTCGGAAGGAAGTGTCGGAAGGGAGTGTCGGAAGGAAGTGTCGGAAGGAAGTGTCGGAAGGAGGAAGGAAGGAAGGAAGGAAGGAAGGAAGGAAGGAAGGAAGGAAGGAAGTGTCGGAAGGAAGGAAGGAAGTGTTGGAAGGAAGGAAGGAAGTGTCGGAAGGAAGGAAGGAAGGAAGGAAGGAAGGAAGGAAGGAAGGAAGGAAGGAAGGAAGGAAGGAAGGAAGGAAGGAAAGAAGGAAAGAAGGAAGGAAGGAAGGAAGTGTCGGAAGGAAGGAAGGAAGGAAGTGTCGGAAGGAAGTGTCGGAAGGAAGGAAGAAAGTGTCGGAAGGAAGGAAGGAAAGAAGTGTCGGAAGGAAGGAAGTGTCGGAAGGAAGGAAGCAAGGAAGGAAGGAAGAAGGAGAAGGAAGGAAGGAAGGAAGGAAGGAAGGAAGGAAGGAAGGAAGGAAGGAAGGAAGGAAGTGTCGGAAGGAAGGAAGGAAGGAAGTGTCGGAAGGAAGTGTCGGAAGGAAGGAAGGAAGGAAGGAAGTGTCGGAAGGAAGGAAGTGTCGGAAGGAAGTGTCGGAAGGAAGTGTCGGAAGGAAGTGTCGGAAGGAAGGAAGTGTCGGAAGGAAGGAAGTGTCGGAAGGAAGTGTCGGAAGGAAGGAAGGAAGGAAGGAAGTGTCGGAAGGAAGGAAGGAAGTGTTGGAAGGAAGTGTCGGAAGGAAGGAAGGAAGTGTCGGAAGGAAGTGTTGGAAGGAAGGAAGTGTCGGAAGGAAGGAAGGAAGTGTCGGAAGGAAGGAAGGAAGTGTCGGAAGGAAGGAAGGAAGGAAGGAAGGAAGGAAGGAAGGAAGGAAGGAAGGAAGGAAGGAAGGAAGGAAGGAAGGAAGAAAGGAAGGAAAGAAGGAAGGAAGGAAGGAAGGAAGGAAGGAAGGAAGGAAGGAAGGAAGGAAGGAAGGAAGGAAGGAAGGAAGGAAGGAAGGAAGGAAGGAAGGAAGGAAGGAAGGAAGTGTCGGAAGGAAGGAAGGAAGGAAGTGTCGGAAGGAAGTGTCGGAAGGAAGGAAGGAAGTGTCGGAAGGAAGGAAGTGTCGGAAGGAAGGAAGGAAGGAAGGAAGGAAGGAAGGAAGGAAGGAAGGAAGGAAGGAAGGAAGGAAGTGTCGGAAGTAAGGAAGGAAGGAAGGAAGTGTCAGAAGGAAGTGTCGGAAGGAAGGAAGGAAGTGTCGGATGGAAGGAAGTGTCGGAAGGAAGGCAGAAAGTGTCGGAAGGAAGGAAGTGTCGGAAGGAATTGTCGGAAGGAAGGAAGTGTCGGAAGGAAGGAAGCAAGGAAGGAAGGAAGAAGGAAGGAAGGAAGGAAGGAAGGAAGGAAGGAAGGAAGGAAGGAAGGAAGGAAGGAAGGAAGGAAGGAAGTGTCGGAAGAAGGAAGGAAGGAAGTGTCGGAAGGAAGTGTCGGAAGGAAGGAAGGAAGGAAGGAAGGAAGGAAGGAAGCAAGGAAGGAAGGAAGAAGGAAGGAAGGAAGGAAGGAAGGAAGGAAGGAAGGAAGGAAGGAAGGAAGGAAGGAAGGAAGTGTCGGAAGGAAGGAAGGAAGGAAGGAAGTGTCGGAAGGAAGTGTCGGAAGGAAGGAAGGAAGGAAGGAAGTGTCGGAAGGAAGGAAGTGTCGGAAGGAAGTGTCGGAAGGAAGTGTCGGAAGGAAGTGTCGGAAGGAAGTGTCGGAAGGAAGTGTCGGAAGGAAGGAAGGAAGGAAGGAAGGAAGGAAGGAAGGAAGGAAGGAAGGAAGGAAAGGTAGGAAGGAAGTGTCAGAAGAAAGTGTCGGAAGGAAGGCAGAAAGTGTCGGAAGGAAGGAAGTGTCGGAAGGAAGTGTCGGAAGGAAGGAAGTGTCGGAAGGAAGGAAGTGTCGGAAGGAAGTGTCGGAAGGAAGGAAGGAAGGAAGGAAGTGTCGGAAGGAAGGAAGGAAGTGTTGGAAGGAAGTGTCGGAAGGAAGGAAGGAAGTGTCGGATGGAAGTGTTGGAAGGAAGGAAGTGTCGGAAGGAAGGAAGGAAGTGTCGGAAGGACGGAAGGAAGTTTCGGAAGGAAGGAAGGAAGGAAGGAAGGAAGGAAGGAAGGAAGGAAGGAAGGAAGGAAGGAAGGAAGGAAGGAAGGAAGAAAGGAAGGAAAGAAGGAAGGAAGGAAGGAAGGAAGGAAGGAAGGAAGGAAGGAAGGAAGGAAGGAAGGAAGGAAGGAAGGAAGGAAGGAAGTGTCGGAAGGAAGGAAGGAAGGAAGTGTTGGAAGGAAGTGTCGGAAGGAAGGAAGGAAGTGTCGGAAGGAAGGAAGTGTCGGAAGGAAGGAAGGAAGGAAGGAAGGAAGGAAGGAAGTGTCGGAAGTAAGGAAGGAAGGAAGGAAGTGTCAGAAGGAAGTGTCGGAAGGAAGGAAGGAAGTGTCGGAAGGAAGGAAGTGTCGGAAGGAAGGCAGAAAGTGTCGGAAGGAAGGAAGTGTCGGAAGGAATTGTCGGAAGGAAGGAAGTGTCGGAAGGAAGGAAGTGTCGGAAGGAAGGAAGGAAGTGTCGGAAGGAAGGAAGGAAGTGTTGGAAGGAAGTGTCGGAAGGAAGGAAGGAAGGAAGTGTCGGAAGGAAGTGTCGGAAGGAAGGAAGTGTCGGAAGGAAGGAAGGAAGTGTCGGAAGGAAGGAAGGAAGTGTCGGAAGGAAGGAAGGAAGGAAGGAAGGAAGGAAGGAAGGAAGGAAGGAAGGAAGGAAGGAAGTGTCGGAAGGAAGTGTCGGAAGGAAGTGTCGGAAGGAAGGAAGTGTCGGAGAGAAGTGTCGGAAGGAAGTGTCGGAAGGAAGTGTCGGAAGGAAGTGTCGGAAGGAAGTGTCGGAAGGAAGTGTCGGAAGGAAGTGTCGGAAGGAAGTGTCGGAAGGGAGTGTCGGAAGGAAGTGTCGGAAGGAAGTGTCGGAAGGAAGGAAGGAAGGAAGGAAGGAAGGAAGGAAGGAAGGAAGGAAGGAAGGAAGTGTCGGAAGGAAGGAAGGAAGTGTTGGAAGGAAGGAAGGAAGTGTCGGAAGGAAGGAAGGAAGGAAGGAAGGAAGGAAGGAAGGAAGGAAGGAAGGAAGGAAGGAAGGAAGGAAGGAAGGAAGGAAAGAAGAAAGAAGGAAGGAAGGAAGGAAGTGTCGGAAGGAAGGAAGGAAGGAAGTGTCGGAAGGAAGTGTCGGAAGGAAGGAAGAAAGTGTCGGAAGGAAGGAAGGAAAGAAGTGTCGGAAGGAAGGAAGTGTCGGAAGGAAGGAAGCAAGGAAGGAAGGAAGAAGGAAGGAAAGAAGTAAATGAAAAATAACATATCAAAATAGGAAGGAAGGAAGGAAGGAAGGAAGGAAGGAAGGAAGGAAGGAAGGAAGGAAGGAAGGAAGGAAGGAAGTGTCGGAAGGAAGTGTCGGAAGGAAGGAAGGAAAGGAAGGAAGTGTCGGAAGGAAGGAAGTGTCGGAAGAAGTGTCGGAAGGAAGTGTCGGAAGGAAGTGTCGGAAGGAAGGAAGTGTCGGAAGGAAGGAAGTGTCGGAAGGAAGTGTCGGAAGGAAGGAAGGAAGGAAGGAAGTGTCGGAAGGAAGGAAGGAAGTGTTGGAAGGAAGTGTCGGAAGGAAGGAAGGAAGTGTCGGAAGGAAGTGTTGGAAGGAAGGAAGTGTCGGAAGGAAGGAAGGAAGTGTCGGAAGGAAGGAAGGAAGTGTCGGAAGGAAGGAAGGAAGGAAGGAAGGAAGGAAGGAAGGAAGGAAGGAAGGAAGGAAGGAAGGAAGGAAGGAAGAAAGGAAGGAAAGAAGGAAGGAAGGAAGGAAGGAAGGAAGGAAGGAAGGAAGGAAGGAAGGAAGGAAGGAAGGAAGGAAGGAAGGAAGGAAGGAAGTCGGAAGGAAGGAAGGAGAAGTGTCGGAAGGAAGGAAGGAAGGATAAGTGTCGGAAGGGGAAAGTGTCGGAAGGAAGGAAGGAAGTGTCGGAAGGAAGGAAGTGTCGGAAGGAAGGAAGGAAGGAAGGAAGGAAGGAAGGAAGGAAGGAAGGAAGGAAGGAAGGAAGGAAGGAAGTGTCGGAAGTAAGGAAGGAAGGAAGGAAGTGTCAGAAGGAAGTGTCGGAAGGAAGGAAGGAAGTGTCGGATGGAAGGAAGTGTCGGAAGGAAGGCAGAAAGTGTCGGAAGGAAGGAAGTGAATTGTCGGAAGGAAGGAAGTGTCGGAAGGAAGGAAGCAAGGAAGGAAGGAAGAAGGAAGGAAGGAAGGAAGGAAGGAAGGAAGGAAGGAAGGAAGGAAGGAAGGAAGGAAGGAAGGAAGGAAGGAAGGAAGTGTCGGAAGAAGGAAGGAAGGAAGTGTCGGAAGGAAGTGTCGGAAGGAAGGAAGGAAGGAAGGAAGGAAGGAAGGAAGCAAGGAAGGAAGGAAGAAGGAAGGAAGGAAGGAAGGAAGGAAGGAAGGAAGGAAGGAAGGAAGGAAGGAAGGAAGGAAGTGTCGGAAGGAAGGAAGGAAGGAAGGAAGTGTCGGAAGGAAGTGTCGGAAGGAAGGAAGGAAGGAAGGAAGTGTCGGAAGGAAGGAAGTGTCGGAAGGAAGTGTCGGAAGGAAGTGTCGGAAGGAAGTGTCGGAAGGAAGTGTCGGAAGGAAGTGTCGGAAGGAAGGAAGGAAGGAAGGAAGGAAGGAAGGAAGGAAGGAAGGAAGGAAAGGTAGGAAGGAAGTGTCAGAAGAAAGTGTCGGAAGGAAGGCAGAAAGTGTCGGAAGGAAGGAAGTGTCGGAAGGAAGTGTCGGAAGGAAGGAAGTGTCGGAAGGAAGGAAGTGTCGGAAGGAAGTGTCGGAAGGAAGGAAGGAAGGAAGGAAGTGTCGGAAGGAAGGAAGGAAGTGTTGGAAGGAAGTGTCGGAAGGAAGGAAGGAAGTGTCGGATGGAAGTGTTGGAAGGAAGGAAGTGTCGGAAGGAAGGAAGGAAGTGTCGGAAGGACGGAAGGAAGTTTCGGAAGGAAGGAAGGAAGGAAGGAAGGAAGGAAGGAAGGAAGGAAGGAAGGAAGGAAGAAAGGAAGGAAAGAAGGAAGGAAGGAAGGAAGGAAGGAAGGAAGGAAGGAAGGAAGGAAGGAAGGAAGGAAGGAAGGAAGGAAGGAAGGAAGGAAGTGTCGGAAGGAAGGAAGGAAGGAAGTGTTGGAAGGAAGTGTCGGAAGGAAGGAAGGAAGTGTCGGAAGGAAGGAAGTGTCGGAAGGAAGGAAGGAAGGAAGGAAGGAAGGATAGAAGGAAGTAAGGAAGGAAGGAAGGAAGTGTCAGAAGGAAGTGTCGGAAGGAAGGAAGGAAGTGTCGGAAGGAAGGAAGTGTCGGAAGGAAGGCAGAAAGTGTCGGAAGGAAGGAAGTGTCGGAAGGAATTGTCGGAAGGAAGGAAGTGTCGGAAGGAAGGAAGTGTCGGAAGGAAGGAAGGAAGTGTCGGAAGGAAGGAAGGAAGTGTTGGAAGGAAGTGTCGGAAGGAAGGAAGGAAGTGTCGGAAGGAAGTGTCGGAAGGAAGGAAGTGTCGGAAGGAAGGAAGGAAGTGTCGGAAGGAAGGAAGGAAGTGTCGGAAGGAAGGAAGGAAGGAAGGAAGGAAGGAAGGAAGGAAGGAAGGAAGGAAGGAAGGAAGTGTCGGAAGGAAGTGTCGGAAGGAAGTGTCGGAAGGAAGGAAGTGTCGGAGAGAAGTGTCGGAAGGAAGTGTCGGAAGGAAGTGTCGGAAGGAAGTGTCGGAAGGAAGTGTCAGGAAGGAAGTGTCGGAAGGAAGTGTCGGAAGGGAGTGTCGGAAGGAAGTGTCGGAAGGAAGGAAGGAAGGAAGGAAGGAAGGAAGGAAGGAAGGAAGGAAGGAAGGAAGGAAGGAAGGAAGGAAGTGTCGGAAGGAAGGAAGGAAGGAAGTGTTGGAAGGAAGGAAGGAAGTGTCGAAAGGAAGGAAGGAAGTGTCGGAAGGAAGGAAGGAAGGAAGGAAGGAAGGAAGGAAGGAAGGAAGGAAGGAAGGAAGGAAGGAAGGAAGTGTCAGAAGGAAGAAGGAAGGAAGGAAGGAAGGAAGGAAGGAAGAAGGAAGGAAGGAAGGAAGGAAGGAAGGAAGAAGGAAGTGTCGGAAGAAAGTGTCGGAAGGAAGGAAGGAAGTGTCGGAAGGAAGTGTCGGAAGGAAGTGTCGGAAGGAAGTGTCGGAAGGAAGGAAGGAAGGAAGGAAGGAAGGAAGGAAGGAAGGAAGTGTCGGAAGGAAGGAAGGAAGTGTCGGAAGGAAGTGTCGGAAGGAAGGAAGTGTCGGAAGGAAGGAAGGAAGTGTCGGAAGGAAGTGTCGGAAGGAAGAGTCGGAAGGAAGTGTCGGAAGGAAGGAAGGAAAGGAATGAAGTGTCGGAAGGAAGGAAGGAAGTGTTGAAGGAAGTGTCGGAAGGAAGGAAGGAAGTGTCGGAAGGAAGTGTTGGAAGGAAGGAAGTGTCGGAAGGAAGGAAGTGTCGGAAGGAAGGAAGGAAGTGTCGGAAGGAAGGAAGGAAGGAAGGAAGGAAGGAAGGAAGGAAGGAAGTGTCGGAAGGAAGTGTCGGAAGGAAGGAAGGAAGTGTCGGAAGGAAGGAAGTGTCGGAAGGAAGGAAGGAAGGAAGGAAGGAAGGAAGGAAGGAAGGAAGTGTCGGAAGTAAGGAAGGAAGGAAGGAAGTGTCAGAAGGAAGTGTCGGAAGGAAGGAAGGAAGTGTCGGAAGGAAGGAAGTGTCGGAAGCAAGGCAGAAAGTGTCGGAAGGAAGGAAGTGTCGGAAGGAATTGTCGGAAGGAAGGAAGTGTCGGAAGGAAGGAAGTGTCGGAAGGAAGGAAGGAAGTGTCGGAAGGAAGGAAGGAAGTGTTGGAAGGAAGTGTCGGAAGTAAGGAAGGAAGTGTCGGAAGGAAGTGTCGGAAGGAAGGAAGTGTCGGAAGGAAGGAAGGAAGTGTCGGAAGGAAGGAAGGAAGTGTCGGAAGGAAGGAAGGAAGGAAGGAAGGAAGGAAGGAAGGAAGGAAGGAAGGAAGGAAGGAAGGAAGTGTCGGAAGGAAGTGTCGGAAGGAAGGAAGGAAGGAAGGAAGGAAGGAAGGAAGGAAGGAAGCAAGGAAGGAAGGAAGAAGGAAGGAAGGAAGGAAGGAAGGAAGGAAGGAAGGAAGGAAGGAAGGAAGGAAGGAAGGAAGGAAGGAAGGAAGGAAGGAAGGAAGTGTCGGAAGGAAGGAAGGAAGGAAGGAAGTGTCGGAAGGAAGTGTCGGAAGGAAGGAAGGAAGGAAGGAAGGAAGTGTCGGAAGGAAGGAAGTGT
The DNA here is from genome assembly GCA_036010785.1 of Ammospiza maritima maritima. NCBI lineage: Eukaryota > Metazoa > Chordata > Aves > Passeriformes > Passerellidae > Ammospiza > Ammospiza maritima. The sequence continues at coordinate 61,426 of JAYKTQ010000411.1, forward strand.
CGGAAGGAAGTGTCGGAAGGAAGTGTCGGAAGGAAGGAAGGAAGGAAGGAAGGAAGCAAGGAAAGGTAGGAAGGAAGTGTCAGAAGAAAGTGTCGGAAGGAAGGCAGAAAGTGTCGGAAGGAAGGAAGTGTCGGAAGGAAGTGTCGGAAGGAAGGAAGTGTCGGAAGGAAGGAAGTGTCGGAAGGAAGTGTCGGAAGGAAGGAAGGAAGGAAGGAAGGAAGGAAGGAAGTGTCGGAAGGAAGGAAGGAAGTGTTGGAAGGAAGTGTCGGAAGGAAGGAAGGAAGTGTCGGATGGAAGTGTTGGAAGGAAGGAAGTGTCGGAAGGAAGGAAGGAAGTGTCGGAAGGAAGGAAGGAAGTGTCGGAAGGAAGGAAGGAAGGAAGGAAGGAAGGAAGGAAGGAAGGAAGGAAGGAAGGAAGGAAGGAAGTGTCAGAAAGGAAGGAAGGAAGGAAGTGTCGGAAGGAAGTGTCGGAAGGAAGGAAGGAAGTGTCGGAAGGAAGGAAGTGTCGGAAGGAAGGAAGGAAGGAAGGAAGGAAGGAAGGAAGGAAGGAAGGAAGGAAGTGTCGGAAGTAAGGAAGGAAGGAAGGAAGTGTCAGAAGGAAGTGTCGGAAGGAAGGAAGGAAGTGTCGGAAGGAAGGAAGTGTCGGAAGGAAGGCAGTAAGTGTCGGAAGGAAGGAAGTGTCGGAAGGAATTGTCGGAAGGAAGGAAGTGTCGGAAGGAAGGAAGTGTCGGAAGGAAGGAAGGAAGTGTCGGAAGGAAGGAAGGAAGTGTTGGAAGGAAGTGTCGGAAGGAAGGAAGGAAGTGTCGGAAGGAAGTGTCGGAAGGAAGGAAGTGTCGGAAGGAAGGAAGGAAGTGTCGGAAGGAAGGAAGGAAGTGTCGGAAGGAAGGAAGGAAGGAAGGAAGGAAGGAAGGAAGGAAGGAAGGAAGGAAGTGTCGGAAGGAAGTGTCGGAAGGAAGGAAGTGTCGGAGAGAAGTGTCGGAAGGAAGTGTCGGAAGGAAGTGTCGGAAGGAAGTGTCGGAAGGAAGTGTCGGAAGGGAGTGTCGGAAGGAAGTGTCGGAAGGAAGTGTCGGAAGGAAGGAAGGAAGGAAGGAAGGAAGGAAGGAAGGAAGGAAGGAAGTGTCGGAAGGAAGGAAGGAAGTGTTGGAAGGAAGGAAGGAAGTGTCGGAAGGAAGGAAGGAAGTGTCGGAAGGAAGGAAGGAAGGAAGGAAGGAAGGAAGGAAGGAAGGAAGGAAGGAAGGAAGGAAGGAAGGAAGGAAGGAAGGAAGTGTCGGAAGAAAGTGTCGGAAGGAAGGAAGGATGCGTCGGAAGGAAGTGTCGGAAGGAAGTGTCGGAAGGAAGTGTCGGAAGGAAGTGTCGGAAGGAAGGAAGGAAGGAAGGAAGGAAGGAAGTGTCGGAAGGAAGGAAGGAAGTGTCGGAAGGAAGTGTCGGAAGGAAGGAAGTGTCGGAAGGAAGGAAGGAAGTGTCGGAAGGAAGTGTCGGAAGGAAGAGTCGGAAGGAAGGGTCGGAAGGAAGGAAGGAAGGAAGGAAGTGTCGGAAGGAAGGAAGGAAGTGTTGGAAGGAAGTGTCGGAAGGAAGGAAGGAAGTGTCGGAAGGAAGTGTTGGAAGGAAGGAAGTGTCGGAAGGAAGGAAGTGTCGGAAGGAAGGAAGGAAGTGTCGGAAGGAAGGAAGGAAGGAAGGAAGGAAGGAAGGAAGGAAGGAAGGAAGGAAGGAAGGAAGGAAGAAAGGAAGGAAAGAAGGAAGGAAGGAAGGAAGGAAGGAAGGAAGGAAGGAAGGAAGGAAGGAAGGAAGGAAGGAAGGAAGGAAGTGTCGGAAGGAAGTGTCGGAAGGAAGGAAGGAAGTGTCGGAAGGAAGGAAGTGTCGGAAGGAAGGAAGGAAGGAAGGAAGGAAGGAAGGAAGTGTCGGAAGTAAGGAAGGAAGGAAGGAAGTGTCAGAAGGAAGTGTCGGAAGGAAGGAAGGAAGTGTCGGAAGGAAGGAAGTGTCGGAAGGAAGGCAGAAAGTGTCGGAAGGAAGGAAGTGTCGGAAGGAATTGTCGGAAGGAAGGAAGTGTCGGAAGGAAGGAAGTGTCGGAAGGAAGGAAGGAAGTGTCGGAAGGAAGGAAGGAAGTGTTGGAAGGAAGTGTCGGAAGGAAGGAAGGAAGTGTCGGAAGGAAGTGTCGGAAGGAAGGAAGTGTCGGAAGGAAGGAAGGAAGTGTCGGAAGGAAGGAAGGAAGTGTCGGAAGGAAGGAAGGAAGGAAGGAAGGAAGGAAGGAAGGAAGGAAGGAAGGAAGGAAGGAAGGAAGGAAGGAAGGAAGGAAGGAAGTGTCGGAAGGAAGTGTCGGAAGGTAGTGTCGGAAGGAAGGAAGTGTCGGAGAGAAGTGTCGGAAGGAAGTGTCGGATGGAAGTGTCGGAAGGAAGTGTCGGAAGGAAGTGTCGGAAGGAAGTGTCGGAAGGAAGTGTCGGAAGGAAGTGTCGGAAGGAAGGAAGGAAGGAAGGAAGGAAGGAAGGAAGGAAGGAAGGAAGGAAGGAAGTGTCGGAAGGAAGTGTCGGAAGGAAGGAAGGAAGTGTCGGAAGGAAGTGTCGGAAGGAAGTGTCGGAAGGAAGTGTCGGAAGGAAGTGTCGGAAGGGAGTGTCGGAAGGAAGTGTCGGAAGCAAGTGTCGGAAGGAAGGAAGGAAGGAAGGAAGGAAGGAAGGAAGGAAGGAAGGAAGGAAGGAAGTGTCGGAAGGAAGGAAGGAAGTGTTGGAAGGAAGGAAGGAAGTGTCGGAAGGAAGGAAGGAAGGAAGGAAGGAAGGAAGGAAGGAAGGAAGGAAGGAAGGAAGGAAGGAAGGAAGGAAGGAAGTGTCGGAAGGAAGGAAGTGTCGGAAGGAAGGAAGGAAGTGTCGGAAGGAAGGAAGGAAGGAAGGAAGGAAGGAAGGAAGGAAGGAAGGAAGGAAGGAAGGAAGGAAGGAAGGAAGAAGTGTCGGAAGAAAGTGTCGGAAGGAAGGAAGGAAGTGTCGGAAGGAAGTGTCGGAAGGAAGTGTCGGAAGGAAGTGTCGGAAGGAAGTGTCGGAAGGAAGTGTCGGAAGGAAGGAAGGAAGGAAGGAAGGAAGGAAGGAAGGAAGGAAGGAAGGAAGGAAGGAAGGAAGTGTTTGAAGGAAGGAAGGAAGTGTCGGAAGGAAGTGTCGGAAGGAAGTGTCGGAAGGAAATGTCGGAAGGAAGTGTCGGAAGGAAGTGTCGGAAGGAAGGAAGGAAGGAAGGAAGGAAGGAAGGAAGGAAGGAAGGAAGGAAGGAAGGAAGGAAGGAAGGAAGGAAGGAAGGAAGTGTCAGACGGAAGGAAGGAAGTGTCGGAAGGAAGGAAGGAAGTGTCGGAAGGAAGTGTCGGAAGGAAGTGTCAGAAGGAAGGAAGGAAGGAAGGAAGGAAGGAAGGAAGGAAGGAAGGAAGGAAGGAAGGAAGGAAGGAAGGAAGGAAGGAAGGAAGGAAGGAAGGAAGGAAGGAAGTGTCGGAAGGAAGGAAGGAAGGAAGGAAGGAAGGAAGGAAGGAAGGAAGGAAGGAAGGAAGGAAGGAAGGATGGAAGGAAGGAAGTGTCGGAAAGAAGTGTCAGAAGAAAGTGTCGGAAGGAAGGAAGGAAGTGTCGCAAGGAAGGCAGAAAGTGTCGGAAGGAAGGAAGTGTCGGAAGGAAGTGTCGAAAGGAAGGAAGTGTCGGAAGGAAGGAAGTGTCAGAAGGAAGTGTCGGAAGGAAGGAAGGAAATGTCGCAATGAAGTAAGGAAGTGTTGGAAGGAGGTGTTGGAAGGAAGTGTCGGAAGGAAGGAAGGAAGGAAGGAAGTGTCGGAAGGAAGGAAGGAAGGAAGGAAGGAAGGAAGGAAGGAAGGCAGGAAGGAAGTGTCGGAAGGAAGTGTCGGAAGGAAGTGTCGGAAGGAAGTGTCGGAAGGAAGTGTCGGAAGGAAGGAAGTGTCGGATGGAAGTGTCGGAAGGAAGTGTCGGAAGGAAGGGAGGGAGGGAGGGAGGGAGGGAGGGAGGGAGGGAGAGAGGAAGGAAGGCAGGAAGGAAGGAAGGGAGGGAGGAAGGAAGGAAGGAAGGAAGGAAGGAAGGAAGGAAGGAAGGAAGGAAGGAAGGAAGGAAGGAAGGAAGGAAGGAAGGAAGGAAGGAAGGAAGGAAGGAAGGAAGTGTGGGAAGGAAGGAAGGAAGTGTCGGAAGGAGGGAAGTAAGTGTCGGAAGGAAGGAAGGAAGGAAGTGTCGGAAGGAAGGAAGTGTCGGAAGGAAGTGTCGGAAGGAAGGAGGGAAGTGTCGGAAGGAAGGAAGTGTCGGAAGGAAGGAAGTGTCGGAAGGAAGGAAGGAAGTGTCGGAAGGAAGGAAGTGTCGGAAGGAAGGAAGGAAGGAAGTGTCGGAAGGAAGGAAGTGTCGGAAGCAAGTGTCGGAAGGAAGTGTCGGAAGGAAGTGTCGGAAGGAAGTGTCGGAAGGAAGGAAGGAAGGAAGGAAGGAAGGAAGGAAGGATGGAAGGAAGGAAGGAAGGAAGGAAGGAAGGAAGGAAGGAAGGAAGGAAGGAAGGAAGGAAGGAAGGAAGGAAGGAAGGAAGGAAAGGTAGGAAGGAAGTGCCAGAAGAAAGTGTCGGAAGGAAGGCAGAAACTGTCGGAAGGAAGGAAGTGTCGGAAGGAAGTGTCGGAAGGAAGGAAGTGTCGGAAGGAAGGAAGTGTCGGAAGGAAGTGTCGGAAGGAAGGAAGGAAGGAAGGAAGGAAGGAAGGAAGGAAGTGTCGGAAGGAAGGAAGGAAGTGTCGGAAGGAAGTGTCGGAAGGAAGGAAGTGTCGGAAGGAAGGAAGGAAGTGTCGGAAGGAAGGAAGGAAGTGTCGGAAGGAAGGAAGGAAGTGTCGGAAGGAAGGAAGTGTCGGAAGGAAGGAAGGAAGGAAGGAAGGAAGGAAGGAAGGAAGGAAGGAAGGAAGGAAGTGTCGGAAGGAAGGAAGGAAGGAAGTGTCGGAAGGAAGTGTCGGAAGGAAGGAAGGAAGTGTCGGAAGGAAGGAAGTGTCGGAAGGAAGGAAGGAAGGAAGGAAGGAAGGAAGGAAGGAAGGAAGGAAGGAAGGAAGGAAGGAAGGAAGGAAGGAAGGAAGTGTCGGAAGTAAGGAAGGAAGGAAGGAAGGAAGTGTCAGAAGGAAGTGTCGGAAGGAAGGAAGGAAGTGTCGGAAGGAAGGAAGTGTCGGAAGGAAGGCAGAAAGTGTCGGAAGGAAGGAAGTGTCGGAAGGAATTGTCGGAAGGAAGGAAGTGTCGGAAGGAAGGAAGTGTCGGAAGGAAGTGCCGGAAGGAAGGAAGGAAGTGTCGGAAGGAAGGAAGGAAGTGTTGGAAGGAAGTGTCGGAAGGAAGGAAGGAAGTGTCGGAAGGAAGTGTCGGAAGGAAGGAAGTGTCGGAAGGAAGGAAGGAAGTGTCGGAAGGAAGGAAGGAAGGAAGGAAGGAAGGAAGGAAGGAAGGAAGGAAGGAAGGAAGTGTCAGAAGGAAGTGTCGGAAGGAAGTGTCGGAAGGAAGGAAGTGTCGGAGAGAAGTGTCGGAAGGAAGTGTCGGAAGGAAGTGTCGGAAGGAAGTGTCGGAAGGAAGGAAGGAAGGAAGGAAGGAAGGAAGGAAGGAAGGAAGGAAGGAAGGAAGGAAGTGTCGGAAGGAAGTGTCGGAAGGAAGTGTCGGAAGGAAGTGTCGGAAGGAAGGAAGGAAGTGTCGGAAGGAAGTGTCGGAAGGAAGTGTCGGAAGGAAGTGTCGGAAGGAAGTGTCGGAAGGAAGTGTCGGAAGGAAGTGTAGGAAGGAAGGAAGGAAGGAAGGAAGGAAGGAAGGAAGGAAGGAAGGAAGGAAGGAAGGAAGGAAGGAAGGAAGGAAGGAAGTGTTTGAAGGAAGGAAGGAAGTGTCGGAAGGAAGTGTCGGAAGGAAGTGTCGGAAGGAAGTGTCGGAAGGAAGTGTCGGAAGGAAGGAAGGAAGGAAGGAAGGAAGGAAGGAAGGAAGGAAGGAAGGAAGGAAGGAAGGAAGGAAGTGTCGGAAGGAAGTGTCGGAAGGAAGGAAGGAAGTGTCGGAAGGAAGGAAGGAAGGAAGGAAGGAAGGAAGGAAGGAAGTGTCGGAAGGAAGGAAGGAAGGAAGGAAGAAAGGAAGGATGGAAGGAAGGAAGGAAGTGTCGGAAGGAAGGAAGGAAGGAAGGAAGGAAGGAAGGAAGGAAGGAAGGAAGGAAGGAAGGAAGGAAGTGTCGGAAGGAAGTGTCGGAAGGAAGGAAGGAAGTGTCGGAAGGAAGTGTCGGAAGGAAGGAAGGAAGTGTCGGAAGGAAGGAAGGAAGGAAGGAAGGAAGGAAGGAAGGAAGGAAGGAAGGAAGGAAGGAAGGAAGGAAGGAAGGAAGTGTCGGAAGGAAGTGTCGGTAAGAAGTGTCGGAAGGAAGGAAGGAAGTGTCGGAAGGAAGTGTCGGAAGGAAGTGTCGGAAGGAAGTGTCGGAAGGAAGTGTCGGAAGGAAGGAAGGAAGGAAGGAAGGAAGGAAGGAAGGAAGGAAGGAAGGAAGGAAGGAAGGAAGGAAGTGTCGGAAGGAAGTGTCGGAAGGAAGTGTCGGAAGGAAGGAAGGAAGTGTCGGAAGGAAGTGTCGGAAGGAAGTGTCGGAAGGAAGTGTCGGAAGGAAGTGTCGGAAGGAAGTGTCGGAAGGAAGTGTCGGAAGGAAGGAAGGAAGGAAGGAAGGAAGGAAGGAAGTGTCAGAAGGAAGTGTCGGAAGGAAGGAAGGAAGTGTCGGAAGGAAGGAAGTGTCGGAAGGAAGGCAGAAAGTGTCGGAAGGAAGGAAGTGTCGGAAGGAATTGTCGGAAGGAAGGAAGTGTCGGAAGGAAGGAAGTGTCGGAAGGAAGTGCCGGAAGGAAGGAAGGAAGTGTCGGAAGGAAGGAAGGAAGTGTTGGAAGGAAGTGTCGGAAGGAAGGAAGGAAGTGTCGGAAGGAAGTGTCGGAAGGAAGGAAGTGTCGGAAGGAAGGAAGGAAGTGTCGGAAGGAAGGAAGGAAGGAAGGAAGGAAGGAAGGAAGGAAGGAAGGAAGGAAGGAAGGAAGTGTCAGAAGGAAGTGTCGGAAGGAAGTGTCGGAAGGAAGGAAGTGTCGGAGAGAAGTGTCGGAAGGAAGTGTCGGAAGGAAGTGTCGGAAGGAAGTGTCGGAAGGAAGGAAGGAAGGAAGGAAGGAAGGAAGGAAGGAAGGAAGGAAGGAAGGAAGGAAGGAAGTGTCGGAAGGAAGTGTCGGAAGGAAGTGTCGGAAGGAAGTGTCGGAAGGAAGGAAGGAAGTGTCGGAAGGAAGTGTCGGAAGGAAGTGTCGGAAGGAAGTGTCGGAAGGAAGTGTCGGAAGGAAGTGTCGGAAGGAAGTGTAGGAAGGAAGGAAGGAAGGAAGGAAGGAAGGAAGGAAGGAAGGAAGGAAGGAAGGAAGGAAGGAAGGAAGGAAGGAAGTGTTTGAAGGAAGGAAGGAAGTGTCGGAAGGAAGTGTCGGAAGGAAGTGTCGGAAGGAAGTGTCGGAAGGAAGTGTCGGAAGGAAGTGTCGGAAGGAAGGAAGGAAGGAAGGAAGGAAGGAAGGAAGGAAGGAAGGAAGGAAGGAAGTGTCGGAAGGAAGTGTCGGAAGGAAGGAAGGAAGTGTCGGAAGGAAGGAAGGAAGGAAGGAAGGAAGGAAGGAAGGAAGGAAGTGTCGGAAGGAAGGAAGGAAGGAAGGAAGAAAGGAAGGATGGAAGGAAGGAAGGAAGTGTCGGAAGGAAGGAAGGAAGGAAGGAAGGAAGGAAGGAAGGAAGGAAGGAAGGAAGGAAGGAAGGAAGTGTCGGAAGGAAGTGTCGGAAGGAAGGAAGGAAGTGTCGGAAGGAAGTGTCGGAAGGAAGGAAGGAAGTGTCGGAAGGAAGGAAGGAAGGAAGGAAGGAAGGAAGGAAGGAAGGAAGGAAGGAAGGAAGGAAGGAAGGAAGGAAGGAAGGAAGTGTCGGAAGGAAGTGTCGGTAAGAAGTGTCGGAAGGAAGGAAGGAAGTGTCGGAAGGAAGTGTCGGAAGGAAGTGTCGGAAGGAAGTGTCGGAAGGAAGTGTCGGAAGGAAGGAAGGAAGGAAGGAAGGAAGGAAGGAAGGAAGGAAGGAAGGAAGGAAGGAAGGAAGGAAGGAAGGAAGTGTCGGAAGGAAGTGTCGGAAGGAAGTGTCGGAAGGAAGGAAGGAAGTGTCGGAAGGAAGTGTCGGAAGGAAGTGTCGGAAGGAAGTGTCGGAAGGAAGTGTCGGAAGGAAGTGTCGGAAGGAAGTGTCGGAAGGAAGGAAGGAAGGAAGGAAGGAAGGAAGGAAGGAAGGAAGGAAGGAAGGAAGTGTTTGAAGGAAGGAAGGAAGTGTCGGAAGGAAGTGTCGGAAGGAAGTGTCGGAAGGAAGTGTCGGAAGGAAGTGTCGGAAGGAAGTGTCGGAAGGAAGGAAGGAAGGAAGGAAGGAAGGAAGGAAGGAAGGAAGGAAGGAAGGAAGTGTCGGAAGGAAGTGTCGGAAGGAAGGAAGTGTCGGAGAGAAGTGTCGGAAGGAAGTGTCGGAAGGAAGTGTCGGAAGGAAGTGTCGGAAGGAAGTGTCGGAAGGAAGTGTCGGAAGGAAGTGTCGGAAGGGTCGGAAGGAAGGAAGGAAGGAAGGAAGGAAGGAAGGAAGGAAGGAAGGAAGGAAGGAAGGAAGGAAGTGTCGGAAGGAAGTGTCGGAAGGAAGTGTCGGAAGGAAGTGTCGGAAGGAAGGAAGGAAGGAAGTGTCGGAAGGAAGTGTCGGAAGGAAGTGTCGGAAGGAAGTGTCGGAAGGAAGTGTAGGAAGGAAGGAAGGAAGGAAGGAAGGAAGGAAGGAAGGAAGGAAGGAAGGAAGGAAGGAAGGAAGGAAGGAAGGAAGGAAGGAAGGAAGGAAGGAAGTGTTTGAAGGAAGGAAGGAAGTGTCGGAAGGAAGTGTCGGAAGGAAGTGTCGGAAGGAAGTGTCGGAAGGAAGGAAGGAAGGAAGGAAGGAAGGAAGGAAGGAAGGAAGGAAGGAAGGAAGGAAGGAAGGAAGGAAGGAAGGAAGGAAGGAAGTGTCGGAAGGAAGGAAGGAAGGAAGGAAGAAAGGAAGGATGGAAGGAAGGAAGGAAGTGTCGGAAGGAAGTGTCGGAAGGAAGTGTCGGAAGGAAGTGTCGGAAGGAAGTGTCGGAAGGAAGGAAGGAAGGAAGGAAGGAAGGAAGGAAGGAAGGAAGGAAGGAAGGAAGGAAGTGTCGGAAGGAAGTGTCGGAAGGAAGGAAGGAAGTGTCGGAAGGAAGTGTCGGAAGGAAGGAAGGAAGTGTCGGAAGGAAGGAAGTGTCGGAAGGAAGGAAGGAAGGAAGGAAGGAAGGAAGGAAGGAAGGAAGTGTCGGAAGGAAGTGTCGGAAAGAAGTGTCGGAAGGAAGGAAGGAAGTGTCGGAAGGAAGTGTCGGAAGGAAGTGTCGGAAGGAAGTGTCGGAAGGAAGTGTCGGAAGGAAGTGTCGGAAGGAAGGATGGAAGGAAGGAAGGAAGGAAGGAAGGAAGGAAGGAAGGAAGGAAGGAAGGAAGGAAGGAAGGAAGGAAGGAAGTGTTGGAAGGAAGGAAGGAAGGAAGGAAGGAAGGAAGGAAGGAAGGAAGGAAGGAAGGAAGGAAGGAAGGAATGAAGGAAGGAAGGAAGGAAGGAAGGAAGGAAGGAAGGAAGGAAGGAAGGAAGGAAGGAAGTGTCGGAAGGAAGGAAGTGTCGGAGAGAAGTGTCGGAAGGAAGTGTCGGAAGGAAGTGTCGGAAGGAAGTGTCGGAAGGAAGTGTCGGAAGGAAGGAAGGAAGGAAGGAAGGAAGGAAGGAAGGAAGGAAGGAAGGAAGGAAGTGTCGGAAGGAAGTGTCGGAAGGAAGGAAGGAAGGAAGGAAGGAAGGAAGGAAGGAAGGAAGGAAGGAAGGAAGGAAGGAAGGAAGGAAGTGTCGGAAGGAAGTGTCGGAAGGAAGTGTCGGAAGGAAGTGTCGGAAGGAAGGAAGTGTCGGAGAGAAGTGTCGGAAGGAAGTGTCGGAAGGAAGTGTCGGAAGGAAGTGTCGGAAGGAAGTGTCGGAAGGAAGTGTCGGAAGGAAGTGTCGGAAGGAAGGAAGGAAGGAAGGAAGGAAGGAAGGAAGGAAGGAAGGAAGGAAGGAAGGAAGGAAGGAAGGAAGGAAGTGTCGGAAGGAAGGAAGGAAGGAAGTGTCGGAAGGAAGTGTCGGAAGGAAGGAAGGAAGTGTCGGAAGGAAGTGTCGGAAGGAAGTGTCGGAAGGAAGTGTCGGAAGGAAGTGTCGGAAGGAAGGAAGGAAGGAAGGAAGGAAGGAAGGAAGGAAGGAAGGAAGGAAGGAAGGAAGTGTTTGAAGGAAGGAAGGAAGTGTCGGAAGGAAGTGTCGGAAGGAAGTGTCGGAAGGAAGTGTCGGAAGGAAGTGTCGGAAGGAAGGAAGGAAGGAAGGAAGGAAGGAAGGAAGGAAGGAAGGAAGGAAGTGTCGGAAGGAAGTGTCGGAAGGAAGTGTCGGAAGGAAGGAAGTGTCGGAGAGAAGTGTCGGAAGGAAGTGTCGGAAGGAAGTGTCGGAAGGAAGTGTCGGAAGGAAGTGTCGGAAGGAAGTGTCGGAAGGAAGGAAGGAAGTGTCGGAAGGAAGGAAGGAAGGAAGGAAGGAAGGAAGGAAGGAAGGAAGGAAGGAAGGAAGTGTCGGAAGGAAGTGTCGGAAAGAAGTGTCGGAAGGAAGGAAGGAAGTGTCGGAAGGAAGTGTCGGAAGGAAGTGTCGGAAGGAAGTGTCGGAAGGAAGGAAGGAAGGAAGGAAGGAAGGAAGGAAGGAAGGAAGGAAGGAAGTGTCGGAAGGAAGTGTCGGAAGGAAGGAAGTGTCGGAAGGAAGGAAGGAAGTGTTGGAAGGAAGTGTCGGAAGGAAGTGTCTGTAGGAAGTGTCGGAAGGAACTGTCGGATGGAAGGAAGGAAGGAAGGAAGGAAGGAAGGAAGGAAGGAAGGAAGGAAGGAAGGAAGGAAGGAAGGAAGGAAGGAAGGAAGGAAGGAAGGAAGGAAGGAAGGAATTGTCAGATGGAAGGAAGGAAGGAAGTGTCGGAAGGAAGGAAGTGTCGGAAGGAAGTGTCGGAAGGAAGTGTCGGAAGGAAGGAAGTGTCGGAAGGACGGCAGAAAGTGTCGGAAGGACGGAAGTGTCGGAAGGAATTGTCGGA
>JAYKTQ010000411.1:77500-80000 GCA_036010785.1 Ammospiza maritima maritima
GAAGGAAGGAAGGAAGGAAGGAAGGAAGTGTCGGAAGGAAGGAAGTGTCGGAAGGAAGGAAGGAAGTGTTGGAAGGAAGTGTCGGAAGGAAGTGTCTGTAGGAAGTGTCGGAAGGAACTGTCGGAAGGAAGGAAGGCAGGAAGGCAGGAAGGCAGGAAGGCAGGAAGGCAGGAAGGAAGGAAGGAAGGAAGGAAGGAAGGAAGGAAGGAAGTGTCGGAAGGAAGGAAGGAAGTGTCGGAAGGAAGGAAGGAATTGTCAGATGGAAGGAAGGAAGGAAGTGTCGGAAGGAAGGAAGTGTCGGATGGAAGTGTCGGAAGGAAGTGTCGGAAGGAAGGAAGTGTCAGAAGGAAGGCAGAAAGTGTCGGAAGGAAGGAAGTGTCGGAAGGAATTGTCGGATGGAAGGAAGTGTCGGAAGGAAGGAAGTGTCGGAAGGAAGTGTCGGAAGGAAGGAAGGAAGTGTCGGAAGGAAGGAAGGAAGTGTTGGAAGGAAGTGTCGGAAGGAAGGAAGGAAGTGTCGGAAGGAAGTGTCGGAAGGAAGGAAGTGTCAGAAGGAAGGAAGGAAGTGTCGGAAGGAAGGAAGGAAGTGTCGGAAGGAAGGAAGGAAGTGTCGGAAGGAAGTGTCGGAAGGAAGTGTCGGAAGGAAGTGTCGGAAGGAAGGAAGGAAGGAAGGAAGGAAGGAAGGAAGGAAGGAAGGAAGGAAGGAAGGAAGTGTCGGAAGGAAGTGTCGGAAGGAAGTGTCGGAAGGAAGTGTCGGAAGGAAGGAAGTGTCGGAGAGAAGTGTCGGAAGGAAGTGTCGGAAGGAAGTGTCGGAAGGAAGTGTCGGAAGGAAGTGTCGGAAGGAAGTGTCGGAAGGAAGTGTCGGAAGTGTCGGAAGGAAGGAAGGAAGTGTCGGAAGGAAGTGTCGGAAGGAAGTGTCGGAAGGAAGTGTCGGAAGGAAGGAAGGAAGGAAGGAAGGAAGGAAGGAAGGAAGGAAGGAAGGAAAGAAGGAAGGAAGGAAGGAAGGAAGTGTCGGAAGGAAGGAAGGAAGTGTCGGAAGGAAGGAAGGAATTGTCAGATGGAAGGAAGGAAGGAAGTGTCGGAAGGAAGGAAGTGTCGGAAGGAAGTGTCGGAAGGAAGTGTCGGAAGGAAGGAAGTGTCGGAAGGAAGGCAGAAAATGTCGGAAGGAAGGAAGTGTCGGAAGGAATTGTCGGATGGAAGGAAGTGTCGGAAGGAAGGAAGTGTCGGAAGGAAGTGTCGGAAGGAAGGAAGGAAGTGTCGGAAGGAGGGAAGGAAGTGTTGGAAGGAAGTGTCGGAAGGAAGGAAGGAAGTGTCGGAAGGAAGTGTCGGAAGGAAGGAAGTGTCAGAAGGAAGGAAGGAAGTGTCGGAAGGAAGGAAGGAAGTGTCGGAAGGAAGTGTCGGAAGGAAGTGTCGGAAGGAAGTGTCGGAAGGAAGTGTCGGAAGGAAGGAAGGAAGGAAGGAAGGAAGGAAGGAAGGAAGGAAGGAAGGAAGGAAGGAAGTGTCGGAAGGAAGTGTCGGAAGGAAGTGTCGGAAGGAAGTGTCGGAAGGAAGGAAGTGTCGGAGAGAAGTGTCGGAAGGAAGTGTCGGAAGGAAGTGTCGGAAGGAAGTGTCGGAAGGAAGTGTCGGAAGGAAGGAAGGAAGGAAGGAAGGAAGGAAGGAAGGAAGGAAGGAAGGAAGGAAGGAAGGAAGGAAGGAAGTGTCGGAAGGAAGTGTCGGAAGTGTCGGAAGGAAGTGTCGGAAGGAAGTGTCGGAAGGAAGTGTCGGAAGGAAGTGTCGGAAGGAAGTGTCGGAAGGAAGTGTCGGAAGGAAGGAAGGAAGGAAGGAAGGAAGGAAGGAAGGAAGGATGGAAGGAAGGAAGGAAGGAAGGAAGGAAGGAAGGAAGGAAGGAAGGAAGGACGGAAGGAAGTGTTTGAAGGAAGGAAGGAAGTGTCGGAAGGAAGTGTCGGAAGGAAGTGTCGGAAGGAAATGTCGGAAGGAAGTGTCGGAAGGAAGTGTCGGAAGGAAGTGTCGGAAGGAAGGAAGGAAGGAAGGAAGGAAGGAAGGAAGGAAGGAAGGAAGGAAGGAAGGAAGGAAGGAAGGAAGGAAGTGTCGGAAGGAAGGAAGGAAGTGTCGGAAGGAAGGAAGGAAGTGTCGGAAGGAAGGAAGGAAGTGTCGGAAGGAAGGAAGGAAGTGTCGGAAGGAAGGAAGTGTCGGAAGGAAGGAAGGAAGGAAGGAAGGAAGGAAGGAAGGAAGGAAGGAAGGAAGGAAGGAAGGAAGTGTCGGAAGGAAGTGTCGGAAGGAAGGAAGGAAGGAAGGAAGGAAGGAAGGAAGGAAGGAAGGAAGGAAGGAAGGAAGGAAGGAAGGAAGGAAGGAATGAAGGAAGGAAGGAAGGAAGGAAGTGTCGGAAGGAAGTCTCAGAAGAAAGTGTCGGAAGGAAGGAAGGAAGTGTCGGAAGGAAGGCAGAAAGTGTCGGAAGGAAGGAAGTGTCGGAAGGAAGTGTCGAAAGGAAGGAAGTGTGTGAAGG
>JAYKTQ010000411.1:97500-110000 GCA_036010785.1 Ammospiza maritima maritima
AAGGAAGGAAGGAAGAAGGAAGGAAGGAAGGAAGGAGTGTCGGAAGGAAGTGTCGGAAGGAGTGTCGGAAGGAAGGAAGTGTCGGAGAGAAGTGTCGGAAGGAAGTGTCGGAAGGAAGTGTCGGAAGGAAGTGTCGGAAGGAAGTGTCGGAAGGAAGGAAGGAAGTGTCGGAAGGAAGTGTCGGAAGAAGTGTCGGAAGGAAGTGTCGGAAGGAAGTGTCGGAAGGAAGGAAGGAAGGAAGGAAGGATGGAAGGAAGGAGGAAGGAAGGAAGGAAGGAAGGAAGGAAGGAAGGAAGGAAGGAAGGAAGGAAGGAAGGAAGGAGAAGTGTCGGAAGGAAGGAAGTGTCGGAAGGAAGGAAGGAAGTGTTGGAAGGAAGTGTCGGAAGGAAGTGTCTGTAGGAAGTGTCGGAAGGAACTGTCGGAAGGAAGGAAGGAGGGTAAAGAAGGAAGGAAGGAAGGAAGAGTGTCGGAAGGAAGGAAGGAAGGAAGGAAGGAAGGAAGGAAGGAAGGAAGGAAGGAAGGAAGGAAGGAAGTGTCGGAAGGAAGGAAGGAAGTGTCGGAAGGAAGGAAGGAATTGTCAGATGAAAGAAGGAAGGAAGTGTCGGAAGGAAGGAAGGTGTCGGAAGAAGTGTCGGAAGGAAGGAAGTGTCGGAAGGAAGGCAGAAAGTGTCGGAAGGAAGGAAGTGTCGGAAGGAATTGTCGGATGGAAGGAAGTGTCGGAAGGAAGGAAGTGTCGGAAGGAAGTGTCGGAAGGAAGGAAGGAAGTGTCGGAAGGAAGGAAGGAAGTGTTGGAAGGAAGTGTCGGAACGTAGGAAGGAAGTGTCGGAAGGAAGTGTCGGAAGGAAGGAAGTGTCAGAAGGAAGGAAGGAAGTGTCGGAAGGAAGGAAGGAAGTGTCGGAAGGAAGTGTCGGAAGGAAGGAAGGAAGGAAGGAAGGAAGGAAGGAAGGAAGGAAGGAAGGAAGGAAGGAAGGAAGGAAGGAAGGAAGGAAGGAAGTGTCGGAAGGAAGTGTCGGAAGGAAGTGTCGGAAGGAAGTGTCGGAAGGAAGGAAGTGTCGGAGAGAAGTGTCGGAAGGAAGTGTCGGAAGGAAGTGTCGGAAGGAAGTGTCGGAAGGAAGTGTCGGAAGGAAGTGTCGGAAGGAAGGAAGGAAGGAAGGAAGGAAGGAAGGAAGAGAGGAAGGAAGGAAGGAAGGAAGGAAGGAAGGAAGGAAGGAAGTGTCGGAAGGAAGTGTCGGAAGGAAGGAAGGAAGTGTCGGAAGGAAGTGTCGGAAGGAAGTGTCGGAAGGAAGTGTCGGAAGGAAGTGTCGGAAGGAAGTGTCGGAAGGAAGGAAGGAAGGAAGGAAGGAAGGAAGGAAGGAAGGAAGGAAGGAAGGAAGGGAGGGAGGGAGGGAGGAAGGGGGGAATAAAAGGAAGGAAGGAAGGAAGGAAGGAAGGAAGGAAGGAAGGAAGGAAGGAAGGAAGGAAGGAAGGAAGGAAGGAAGGAAGGAAGGAAGGAAGGAAGGAAGGAAGGAAGGAAGGAAGGAAGGAAGGAAGTGTGGAAGGAAGGAAGGAAGTGTCGGAAGGAGGGAAGTAAGTGTCGGAAGGAAGGAAGGAAGGAAGTGTCGGAAGGAAGGAAGTGTCGGAAGGAAGTGTCGGAAGGAAGGAAGGAAGTGTCGGAAGGAAGGAAGTGTCGGAAGGAAGGAAGGAAGGAAGTGTTGGAAGGAAGGAAAGAAGGAAGGAAGGGGAAGGAAGGAAGTGTCGGAAGGAAGTGTCGGAAGGAAGTGTCGGACGGAAGCGTCGGAAGGAAGTGTCGGAAGGAAGGAAGGAAGGAAGTGTCGGAAGGAAGTGTCGGGAAGGAAGGGAGGGAGGGAGGGAGGGAGGGAGGGAGGGAGGAAGGAGGAAGGAAGGAAGGAAGGAAGGAAGGAAGGAAGGAAGGAAGGAAGGAAGGAAGGAAGGGAGGGAGGGAGGGAGGAGGGAGGAGGGAGGAAGGAAGGAAGGAAGGAAGGAAGGAAGGAAGGAAGGAAGGAAGGAAGGAAGGAAGGAAGGAAGGAAGGAAGGAAGGAAGGAAGGAAGGAAGGAAGGAAGGAAGTGTCGGAAGGAAGTGTCGGAAGGAAGTGTCGGAAGGAAGTGTCGGAAGGAAGGAAGGAAGGAAGGAAGGAAGGAAGGAAGGAAGGAAGGAAGGAAGGAAGGAAGGATGAAGGAAGGAGAAGGTGTCGGAAGGAAGTGTCGGAAGGAAGGAAGGAAGGAAGGAAGGAAGGAAGGGAAGGAAGGAAGGAAGGAAGTGTGGGAAGGAAGGAAGGAAGTGTCGGAAGGAGGGAAGTAAGTGTCGGAAGGAAGGAAGGAAGGAAGTGTCGGAAGGAAGGAAGTGTCGGAAGAAGTGTCGGAAGGAAGGAAGTGTCGGAAGGAAGGAAGGAAGGAAGTGTCGGAAGGAAGGAAGGAAGGAAGGAAGGAAGAAGGAAGGAAGGAAGTGTCGGAAGGAAGTGTCGGAAAGAAGTGTCGGAAGGAAGTGTCGGAAGGAAGTGTCAAGAGGAAGTGTCGGAAGAAGGAAGGAAGGAAGGAAGGAAGGAAGGAAGGAAGGAAGGAAGGAAGGAAGGAAGGAAGGAAGGAAGGAAGGAAGGAGGGAAGGAAGGAAGGAAAGAAGGAAGGAAGGAAGGAAGGAAGGAAGGAAGGAAGGAAGGAAGGAAGGAAGGAAGGAAGGAAGGAAAGAAGGAAGGAAGGAAGGAAAGAAGGAAGGAAGGAAGGAAGGAAGGAAGGAAGTGTCGGAAGGAAGTGTCGGAAGGAAGTGTCGGAAGGAAGGAAGGAAGGAAGGAAGGAAGGAAGGAAGGAAGGAAGGAAGGAAGGAAGGAAGGAAGGAAGGAAGGAAGGAAGGAAGGAAGTGTCGGAAGGAAGGAAGGAAGTGTCGGAAGGAAGGAAGGAAGGAAGTGTCGGAAGGAAGGGAGAAGTGTCGGAGAAGGAAGTGTCGAAGGAAGGAAGAAGGAAGGAAGGAAGGAAGGAAGGAAGGAAGGAAGGAAGGAAGGAAGGAAGGAAGGAAGGAAGGAAGTGTCGGAAGGAAGTGTCGGAAGGAAGGAAGGAAGTGTCGGAAGGAAGGAAGGAAGGAAGGAAGTGTCGGAGGGAGAGTGTCGGAAGAAGTGTCGGAAGGAAGGAAGGAAGTCTTGGAAGGAAGTGTCGGAAGGAAGGAAGGAAGTGTCGGAAGAAGTGTCGGAAGGAAGGAAGTGGCGGAAGGAAGGAAAGAAGTGTCGGAAGGAAGGAAGGAAGTGTCGGAAGGAAGGAAGGAAGGAAGGAAGGAAGGAAGGAAGGAAGGAAGGAAGGAAGGAAGGAAGGAAGGAAGGAAGGAAGGAAGGAAGGGAAGGAAGGAAGGAAGGAAGTGTCGGAAGGAAGGAAGGAAGGAAGGAAGGAAGTGTCGGAAGGAAGTGTCGGAAGGAAGGAAGGAAGTGTCGGAAGGAAGGAAGGAAGGAAGTGTCGGAAGGAAGGAAGTGTCGGAAGGAAGGAAGTGTCGGAAGGAAGGAAGGAAGGAAGGAAGGAAGGAAGGAAGGAAGGAAGGAAGGAAGGAAGGAAGGAAGGAAGGAAGGAAGTGTCGGAAGGAAGGAAGTTCGGAAGGAAGGAAGGAAGGAAGGAAGGAAGGAAGGAAGGAAGGAAGGAAGGAAGGAAGGAAGGAAGGAAGGAAGGAAGGAAGGAAGGCAGAAAGTGTCGGAAGGAAGGAAGTGTCGGAAGGAATTGTCGGAAGGAAGGAAGTGTCGGAAGGAAGGAAGTGTCGGAAGGAAGTGTCGGAAGGAAGGATTGAAGTGTCGGAAGGAAGGAAGGAAGTGTTGGAAGGAAGTGTCGAAGGAAGGGAAGGAAGTGTCGGAAGGAAGTGTCGGAAGAAGGAAGTGTCGGAAGGAAGGAAGGAAGTGTCGGAAGGATAGTGTCGGAAGGAAGGAAGGAAGGAAGGAAGGAAGGAAGGAAGGAAGGAAGGAAGGAAGGAGGAAGGAAGGAAGGAAGGAAGGAAGGAAGTGTCGGAAGGAAGTGTCGGAAGGAAGTGTCGGAAGGAAGTGTCGGAAGGAAGTGTCGGAAGGAAGGAAGGAAGGAAGGAAGGAAGGAAGGAGGAAGGAAGGAAGGAAGGAAGGAAGGAAGGAAGGAAGGAAGGAAGGAAGGAAGTGTTGGAAGAAGTGTCGGAAAGAAGTGTCGGAAGGAAGGAAGGAAGTGTCGGAAGGAAGTGTCGGAAGGAAGGATGTGTCAGAAGGAAGGAAGGAAGTGTCGGAAGGAAGGAAGGAAGTGTCGGAAGGAAGGAAGGAAGTGTCCGGAAGGGAAGTGTCGGAAGGAAGTGTCGGAAGGAAGTGTCGGAAGGAAGGAAGGAAGGAAGGAAGGAAGGAAGGAAGGAAGGAAGGAAGGAAGTGTCGGAAGGAAGTGTCGAAGGAAGTGTCGGAAGGAAGGAAGTGTCGAGAGAAGTGTCGGAAGGAAGTGTCGGAAGGAAGTGTCGGAAGGAAGTGTCGGAAGGAAGTGTCGGAAGGAAGTGTCGGAAGGAAGGAAGGAAGTGTCGGAGGAAGTGTCGGAAGGAAGTGTCGGAAGGAAGTGTCGGAAGGAAGTGTCGGAAGGGAAGTGTCGGATAGGAAGGAAGGATGGAAGGAAGGAAGGAAGGAAGGAAGGAAGGAAGGAAGGAAGGAAGGAAGGAAGGAAGGAAGGAAGGAAGGAAGGAAGTGTCGGAAGGAAGGAAGGAAGTGTCAGAAGGAAGGAAGGAATTGTCAGATGGAAGGAAGGAAGGAAGTGTCGGAAGGAAGGAAGTGTCGGAAGGAAGTGTCGGAAGGAAGGAAGGATAGTGTCGGAAGGAAGGCAGAAAGTGTCGGAAGGAAGGAAGTGTCGGAAGGAATTGTCGGATGGAAGGAAGTGTCGGAAGGAAGGAAAGTGTCGGAAGGAAGTGTCGGAAGGAAGGAAGGAAAGTGTCGGAAGGAAGGAAGGAAGTGTTGGAAGGAAGTGTCGGAACGTAGGAAGGAAGTGTCGGAAGGAAGTGTCGGAAGGAAGGAAGTGTCAGAAGGAAGGAAGGAAGTGTCGGAAGGAAGGAAGGAAGTGTCGGAAGGAAGTGTCGGAAGGAAGGAAGGAAGGAAGGAAGGAAGGAAGGAAGGAAGGAAGGAAGTGTCGGAAGGAAGTGTCGGAAGGAAGGAAGGAAGTGTCGGAAGGAAGGAAGGAAGGAAGGAAGTGTCGGAAGGAAGTGTCGGAAGGAAGTGTCGAAGGAAGGAAGAAGTCTTGGAAGGAAGTGTCGGAAGGAAGGAAGGAAGTGTCGGAAGGAAGTGTCGGAAGGAAGGAAGTGGCGGAAGGAAGGAAAGATAGTGTCGGAAGGAAGGAAGGAAGTGTCGGAAGGAAGGAAGGAAGGAAGGAAGGAAGGAGGAAGGAAGGAAAGGAAGGAAGGAAGGAAGGAAGGAAGGAAGGAAGAAGGAAGTGTCGGAAGGAAGGAAGGAAGGAAGGAAGGAAGTGTCGGAAGGAAGTGTCGAAGGAAGGAAGGAAAGTGTCGGAAGGAAGGAAGGAAGGAAGTGTCGGAAGGAAGGAAGTGTCGGAAGGAAGGAAGTGTCGGAAGGAAGG
Organism: Ammospiza maritima maritima; assembly: GCA_036010785.1. Taxonomy (NCBI): domain Eukaryota; kingdom Metazoa; phylum Chordata; class Aves; order Passeriformes; family Passerellidae; genus Ammospiza; species Ammospiza maritima. The sequence goes on from JAYKTQ010000411.1 coordinate 103,027, forward strand.
AAGGAAGGAAGGAAGGAAGGAAGGAAGGAAGGAAGGAAGGAAGGAAGGAAGGAAGGAAGGAAGGAAGGAAGAAGGAAGGAAGTGTCGGAGGAAGGAAGGAAGTGTCGGAAGGAAGGAAGGAAGGAAGTGTCGGAAGGAAGGAAGTGTCGGAGGAAGGAAGTGTCGGAAGGAAGGAAGAAGGAAGGAAGGAAGGAAGGAAGGAAGGAAGGAAGGAAGGAAGGAAGGAAGGAAGGAAGGAAGTGTCGGAAGGAAGTGTCGGAAGGAAGGAAGGAAGTGTCGGAAGGAAGGAAGGAAGGAAGGAAGTGTCGGAGGGAAGTGTCGGAAGGAAGTGTCGGAAGGAAGGAAGGAAGTCTTGGAAGGAAGTGTCGGAAGGAAGGAAGGAAGTGTCGGAAGGAAGTGTCGGAAGGAAGGAAGTGGCGGAAGGAAGGAAAAGAAGTGTCGGAAGGAAGGAAGGAAGTGTCGGAAGGAAGGAAGGAAGGAAGGAAGGAAGGAAGGAAGGAAGGAAGGAAGGAAGGAAGGAAGGAAGGAAGGAAGGAAGGAAGGAAGGAAGGAAGGAAGGAAGTGTCGGAAGGAAGGAAGGAAGGAAGAAGGAAGTGTCGGAAGGAAGTGTCGGAAGGAAGGAAGGAAAGTGTCGGAAGGAAGGAAGGAAAGGAAGTGTCGGAAGGAAGGAAGTGTCGGAAGGAAGGAAGTGTCGGAAGGAAGGAAGGAAGGAAGGAAGGAAGGAAGGAAGGAAGGAAGGAAGGAAGGAAGGAAGGAAGGAAGGAAGGAAGGAAGTGTCGGAAGGAAGGAAGTTTCGGAAGGAAGGAAGGAAGGAAGGAAGGAAGGAAGGAAGGAAGGAAGGAAGGAAGGAAGGAAGGAAGGAAGGAAGGAAGGAAGGCAGAAAGTGTCGGAAGGAAGGAAGTGTCGGAAGGAATTGTCGGAAGGAAGGAAGTGTCGGAAGGAAGGAAGTGTCGGAAGGAAGTGTCGAAGGAAGGATTGAAGTGTCGGAAGGAAGGAAGGAAGTGTTGGAAGGAAGTGTCGGAAGGAAGGAAGGAAGTGTCGGAAGGAAGTGTCGGAAGGAAGGAAGTGTCGGAAGGAAGGAAGGAAGTGTCGGAAGGAAGTGTCGGAAGGAAGGAAGGAAGGAAGGAAGGAAGGAAGGAAGGAAGGAAGGAAGGAAGGAAGGAAGGAAGGAAGGAAGGAAGGAAGTGTCGGAAGGAAGTGTCGGAAGGAAGTGTCGGAAGGAAGTGTCGGAAGGAAGTGTCGGAAGGAAGGAAGGAAGGAAGGAAGGAAGGAAGGAAGGAAGGAAGGAAGGAAGGAAGGAAGGAAGGAAGGAAGGAAGAAGGAAGGAAGGAAGGAAGTGTTGGAAGGAAGTGTCGGAAAGAAGTGTCGGAAGGAAGGAAGGTAAGTGTCGGAAGGAAGGTGTCGGAAGGAAGGATGTGTCAGAAGGAAGGAAGGAAGTGTCGGAAGGAAGGAAGGAAGTGTCGGAAGGAAGGAAGGAAGTGTCGGAAGGAAGTGTCGGAAGGAAGTGTCGGAAGGAAGTGTCGGAAGGAAGGAAGGAAGGAAGGAAGGAAGGGAAGGAAGGAAGGAAGGAAGGAAGTGTCGGAAGGAAGTGTCGGAAGGAAGTGTCGGAAGGAAGGAAGTGTCGGAGAGAAGTGTCGGAAGGAAGTGTCGGAAGGAAGTGTCGGAAGGAAGTGTCGGAAGAAGTGTCGGAAGGAAGTGTCGGAAGGAAGGAAGGAAGTGTCGGAAGGAAGTGTCGGAAGGAAGTGTCGGAAGGAAGTGTCGGAAGGAAGTGTCGGAAGGAAGTGTCGGAAGGAAGGAAGGATGGAAGGAAGGAAGGAAGGAAGGAAGGAAGGAAAGGAAGGAAGGAAGGAAGGAAGGAAGGAAGGAAGGAAGGAAGTGTCGGAAGGAAGGAAGGAAGTGTCAGAAGGAAGGAAGGAATTGTCAGATGGAAGGAAGGAAGGAAGTGTCGGAAGGAAGGAAGTGTCGGAAGGAAGTGTCGGAAGGAAGGAAGGAAGTGTCGGAAGGAAGGCAGAAAGTGTCGGAAGGAAGGAAGTGTCGGAAGGAATTGTCGGATGGAAGGAAGTGTCGGAAGGAAGGAAGTGTCGGAAGGAAGTGTCGGAAGGAAGGAAGGAAGTGTCGGAAGGAAGGAAGGAAGTGTTGGAAGGAAGTGTCGGAACGTAGGAAGGAAGTGTCGGAAGGAAGTGTCGGAAGGAAGGAAGTGTCAGAAGGAAGGAAGGAAGTGTCGGAAGGAAGGAAGGAAGTGTCGGAAGGAAGTGTCGGAAGAAGGAAGGAAGGAAGGAAGGAAGGAAGGAAGGAAGGAAGGAAGTGTCGGAAGGAAAGTGTCGGAAGGAAGGAAGGAAGTGTCGGAAGGAAGGAAGGAAGGAAGGAAGTGTCGGAAGGAAGTGTCGAAGGAAGTGTCGGAAGGAAGGAAGGAAGTCTTGGAAGGAAGTGTCGGAAGGAAGGAAGGAAGTGTCGGAAGGAAGTGTCGGAAGAAGGAAGTGGCGGAAGGAAGGAAAGAGTGTCGGAAGGAAGGAAGGAAGTGTCGGAAGGAAGGAAGGAAGGAAGGAAGGAAGGAAGGAAGGAAGGAAGGAAGGAAGGAAGGAAGGAAGGAAGGAAGGAAGGAAGGAAGGAAGTGTCGGAAGGAAGGAAGGAAGGAAGGAAGGAAGTGTCGGAAGGAAGTGTCGGAAGGAAGGAAGGAAGTGTCGGAAGGAAGGAAGGAAGGAAGTGTCGGAAGGAAGGAAGTGTCGGAAGGAAGGAAGTGTCCGGAAGGAAGGAAGGAAGGAAGGAAGGAAGGAAGAAGGAAGGAAGGAAGGAAGGAAGGAAGGAAGGAAGGAAGGAAGGAAGGAAGGAAGGAAGTGTCGGAAGGAAGGAAGTTTCGGAAGGAAGGAAGGAAGGAAGGAAGGAAGGAAGGAAGGAAGGAAGGAAGGAAGGAAGAAGGAAGGAAGGAAGGAAGGAAGGCAGAAAAGTGTCGGAAGGAAGGAAGTGTCGGAAGGAATTGTCGGAAGGAAGGAAGTGTCGGAAGGAAGGAAGTGTCGGAAGGAAGTGTCGGAAGGAAGGATGGAAGTGTCGGAAGGAAGGAAGGAAGTGTTGGAAGGAAGTGTCGGAAGGAAGGAAGGAAGTGTCGGAAGAAGTGTCGGAAGGAAGGAAGTGTCGGAAGGAAGGAAGGAAGTGTGCGGAAGGAAGTGTCGGAAGGAAGTGTCGGAAGGAAGTGTCGGAAGGAAGGAAGGAAGGAAGGAAGGAAGGAAGGAAGGAAGGAAGGAAGGAAGGAAGGAAGGAAGTGTCGGAAGGAAGTGTCGGAAGGAAGTGTCGGAAGGAAGTGTCGGAAGGAAGTGTCGGAAGGAAGGAAGGAAGGAAGGAAGGAAGGAAGGAAGGAAGGAAGGAAGGAAGGAAGGAAGGAAGGAAGGAAGGAAGGAAGGAAGGAAGGAAGGAAGGAAGGAAGGAAGGAAGTGTTGGAAGGAAGTGTCGGAAAGAAGTGTCGGAAGGAAGGAAGGAAGTGTCGGAAGGAAGTGTCGGAAGGAAGGATGTGTCAGAAGAAGGAAGGAAGTGTCGGAAGGAAGGAAGGAAGTGTCGGAAGGAAGGAAGGAAGTGTCGGAAGGAAGTGTCGGAAGGAAGTGTCGGAAGGAAGTGTCGGAAGGAAGGAAGGAAGGAAGGAAGGAAGGAAGGAAGGAAGGAAGGAAGGAAGGTGTCGGAAGGAAGTGTCGGAAGGAAGTGTCGGAAGGAAGGAAGTGTCGGAGAGAAGTGTCGGAAGGAAGTGTCGGAAGGAAGTGTCGGAAGGGAAGTGTCGGAAGGAAGTGTCGGAAGGAAGTGTCGGAAGGAAGGAAGGAAGTGTCGGAAGGAAGTGTCGGAAGGAAGTGTCGGAAGGAAGTGTCGGAAGGAAGTGTCGGAAGGAAGGAAGGATGGAAGGATGGAAGGAAGGAAGGAAGGAAGGAAGGAAGGAAGGAAGGAAGGAAGGAAGGAAGGAAGGAAGGAAGGAAGGAAGGAAGGAAGGAAGGAAGGAAGTGTCGGAAGGAAGGAAGGAAGTGTCGGAAGGAAGGAAGGAATTGTCAGATGGAAGGAAGGAAGGAAGTGTCGGAAGGAAGGAAGTGTCGGAAGGAAGTGTCGGAAGGAAGGAAGTGTCGGAAGGAAGGCAGAAAGTGTCGGAAGGAAGGAAGTGTCGGAAGGAATTGTCGGATGGAAGGAAGTGTCGGAAGGAAGGAAGTGTCGGAAGGAAGTGTCGGAAGGAAGGAAGGAAGTGTCGGAAGGAAGGAAGGAAGTGTTGGAAGGAAGTGTCGGAACGTAGGAAGGAAGTGTCCGGAAGGAAGTGTCGGAAGGAAGGAAGTGTCAGAAGGAAGGAAGGAAGTGTCGGAAGGAAGGAAGGAAGTGACGGAAGGAAGTGTCGGAAGGAAGGAAGGAAGGAAGGAAGGAAGGAAGGAAGGAAGGAAGGAAGGAAGTGTCGGAAGGAAGTGTCGGAAGGAAGTGTCGGAAGGAAGTGTCGGAAGGAAGGAAGTGTCGGAGAGAAGTGTCGGAAGGAAGTGTCGGAAGGAAGTGTCGGAAGGAAGTGTCGGAAGGAAGTGTCGGAAGGAAGTGTCGGAAGGAAGTGTCGGAAGGAAGAAGGAAGGAAGGAAGGAAGGGAAGGAAGGAAGGAAGGAAAGGAAGGAAGGAAGGAAGGAAGTGTCGGAAGGGAAGTGTCGGAAGGAAGTGTCGGAAGGAAGAAGGAAGTGTCGAAGGAAGTGTCGGAAGGAAGTGTCGGAAGGAAGTGTCAAGGAAGTGTCGGAAGGAAGTGTCGGAAGGAAGTGTCGGAAGGAAGTGTCGGAAGGAAGTGTCGGAAGGAAGTGTCGGAAGAAGGAAGGAAGGAAGGAAGGAAGGAAGGAAGGAAGGAAGGAAGGAAGGAAGGAAGGAAGGAAGGAAGTGTTTGAAGGAAGGAAGGAAGTGTCGGAAGGAAGTGTCGGAAGGAAGTGTCGGAAGGAAATGTCGGAAGGATGTGTCCGGAAGGAAGTGTCGGAAGGAAGTGTCGGAAGGAAGGTGTCGGAAGGAAGGAAGGAAGGAAGGAAGGAAGGAAGGAAGGAAGGAAGGAAGGAAGTGTCGGAAGGAAGGAAGGAAGTGTCGGAAGGAAGGAAGGAAGTGTCGGAAGGAAGGGAAGGAAGTGTCGGAAGGAAGGAAGTGTCGGAGAAAAAGGAAGTGTCGGAAGGAAGGAAGGAAGGAAGGAAGGAAGGAAGGAAGGAAGGAAGGGAAGGAAGGAAGGAAGGAAGGAAGGAAGGAAGGAAGGAAGGAAGGAAGGAAGGAAGGAAGGAAGGAAGGAAGGAAGTGTCGGAAGGAAGTGTCGGAAGGAAGTGTCGAAGGAAGTGTCGGAAGGAAGGAAGGAAGGAAGGAAGGAAGGAAGGAAGGAAGGAAGGAAGGAAGGAAGGAAGGAAGGAAGTGTCGGAAGGAAGTCTCAGAAGAAAGTGTCCGGAAGGAAGGAAGGAAGTGTCGGAAGGAAGGCAGAAAGTGTCGGAAGGAAGGAAGTGTCGAAGAAGTGTCGAAAAGAAGGAAGTGTCGGAAGGAAGGAAGTGTCAGAAGGAAGTGTCGGAAGGAAGGAAGGAAATGTAGTAATGAAGTAAGGAAGTGTTGGAAGGAGGTGTTGGAAGGAAGTGTCGGAAGGAAGGAAGGAAGGAAGTGTCGGAAGGACAGTGTCGGAAGAAGTGTCCGAAGGAAGTGTCGGAAGGAAGGAAGGAAGGAAGGAAGGAAGGAAGGAAGGAAGGAAGGAAGGAAGGAAGGAAAGAAGGAGGAAGGAAGGAAGTGTCGGAAGGAAGTGTCGGAAGGAAGTGTCGGAAGGAAGGAAGGAAGGAAGGAAGGAAGGAAGGAAGGAAGGAAGGAAGGAAGGAAGGAAGGAAGGAAGGAAGGAAGTGTCGGAAGGAAGTGTCGGAAGGAAGTGTCGGACGGAAGTGTCGGAAGGAAGTGTCGGAAGGAAGGAAGGAAGGAAGTGTCAGAAGGAAGTGTCGGAAGGAAGGGAGGGAGGGAGGGAGGGGAGGGAGGGAGGAGGGAGGAAGGAAGGAAGGAAGGAAGGAAGGAAGGAAGGAAGGAAGGAAGGAAGGAAGGAAGGAAGGAAGGAAGGGAGGGAGGGAGGGAGGAAGGAAGGAAGGAAGGAAGGAAGGAAGGAAGGAAGGAAGGAAGGAAGGAAGGAAGGAAGAAGGAAGGAAGGAAGGAAGGAAGGAAGGAAGGAAGGAAGGAAGGAAGGAAGGAAGGAAGGAAGTGTCGGAAGGAAGTGTCGGAAGGAAGTGTCGGAAGAAGTGTCGGAAGGAAGGAAGGAAGGAAGGAAGGAAGGAAGGAAGGAAGGAAGGAAGGAAGGAAGGAAGGAAGGATGTGTCGGAAGGAAGGAAGGAAGTGTCGGAAGGAAGGAAGGAAGTGTCGGAAGGAAGGAAGGAAGGAAGGAAGGAAGGAAGGAAGGAAGGAAGGAAGGAAGGAAGGAAGTGTCGGAAGGAAGTAAGGAAGGAAGTGTCGGAAGGAAGGAAGTGTCGGAAGGAAGTGTCGGAAGGAAGGAAGGAAGTGTCGGAAGGAAGGAAGTGTCGGAAGGAAGGAAGGAAGGAAGTGTCGGAAGGAAGGAAGGAAGGAAGGAAGGAAGGAAGGAAGGAAGGAAGGAAGGAAGGAAGGAAGGAAGTGTCGGAAGGAAGTGTCGGAAGGAAGAAGGAAGTGTCGGAAGGAAGTGTCGGAAGGAAGTGTCGGAAGGAAGTGTCGGAAGGAAGTGTCGGAAGGAAGTGTCGGAAGGAAGTGTCGGAAGGAAGGAAGGAAGGAAGGAAGGAAGGAAGGAAGAAGGAAGGAAGGAAGGAAGGAAGGAAGGAAGGAAGGAAGGAAGGAAGGAAGTGTCGGAAGGAAGTCTCAGAAGAAAGTGTCGGAAGGAAGGAAGGAAGTGTCGGAAGGAAGGCAGAAAGTGTCGGAAGGAAGGAAGTGTCGGAAGGAAGGAAGTGTCGGAAGGAAGTGTCGAAAGGAAGGAAGTGTCGGAAGGAAGGAAGTGTCAGAAGGAAAGTGTCGGAAGGAAGGTT